>PVKN010019053.1:0-16555 GCA_004027915.1 Capromys pilorides | reverse complement strand
CTTTGCCATGTGTTGGGGCCCCAGGAGGAAGAGATTGTCGCCTCTGGCCTCCATGGCCAGAGCATCAGATACAAGAGACCCTCTGCAGATCCGGGCTAGCTGCAGCCCCTCAGGACGGGAAGTGCCTATGTACCTCAGTTTACCATTCCAAGCAACATCTCTCTTTCTTGTTCTTGGTATTCGGAAGGCTTGAAGCGCCCTGGCTGACATGATTTTAATCTTGCGAAGGGGCCATAGAGGCTGAGCTCCCTCCTTTCCATGAACTCCAAGAGCTCATGTGCCGGGCAGCACTGACACGCAGGCTGCCGGCCTCTGGCAGCACCTGGCATTCCCAGGTCGTATTCCTCGCGCCCCTTGGTGGTGACGCCCACCGCTCCTCCCCCACCCTCTCCCATAAAGGGACTTCAGGGACCAGAGTACTTCAGCATGTGCTGTGCCTAAAACCCAGACTTACATAACTGCTGGATTACAGGGTGATTATTAGCTTTGCTTAAAGATTTTCCGTTTACGCAGGATTAGCTCCAGGGGTTCCTTTAAATAGCTTGCTTTGCTAATGCATTTCTATTGCAAAGAAGGGGTGGGTGGGAGAAAACAGAACAGGCTTTTGAGCAGAGCCTGCCTGCTAAACCAGCCACATAGCTAGCCAGAGGTGGTGGTGCATGCCTGCAGCTCCCAGCCCGGGCCACTTCCCAATTTAGCAAAACCCTGCCTTGACATAAACAAAGAGGACTGGGGATATAACTCTGCGTAAAGGCCCTGGGATCAATCTCCAATTCTGAAGCAAAAATTAAAAAACTAAGCCAGCCACATGATGCACGGGGTCACTTTGCATCCTGGAGCCTCAGTTTCCTTGGAGAGGAAAGTGGGCAGAAGCCCCTGGCCCAAGCCCCAAGGGGTACAGCTGGGTATGGGACAGGGCTGCAGAGACCCCGTCCCACCTGTACAGCCATCTTGGTCCGTGGCCACACCCCCCACCTGCCTTCTTCCAAGCCTGACACCTGCCGTACATCTGCATCCCAGATTTCCCAACGCTTCCGGTCCCCGGATGAGTGAGTGCCTCTGTTTGCTACCTCTGTGATTTGTCACTCCCTATCATTCTCCATCTTGGGCTGGCTGACACCAGCCCAGTTGTCCTCCAAAATAGACTGGAGACTCTGCCACCTCCACGAAGCCTTCCCAGACCACTTCCCTGAAGGAGGGCTGGATGGACAGCTGTACTCTGCATGTGCCTATCTGGGCTGTAAGCTCAAAGATGGGGTCCGTGTGTTCAAGTCAATAAATGTGGGGGACATGAAGTTAAACCAACAGTCATGACTGCTCAGAGGAGGCGTATGCATTGCATTATAGCCCCCGGCAGGGCACACACAGCATGTGACCCGGCCAGCAGAACCCTGGAACTGGATGCCAGGAGTCTGAATGAATCTGTGTTCTCAGCAACTCACTTCCCTGGCTTTCCTGGGCTATGAAACAGAGACAAGATAGTTGTGCCTTCTGGGGCAGCCGGGCAGGTGGGGCCAGGCCCATGCTCGCTGTGCGCAGTCAAGGAGGCCCTGGATCCTGGCCCGGTGGCCCCGGCCATGCCGTCCTTCGTGTCCCCAGCTTGCTGAGCTTGCTGTCTTTGCTGCTTCACCTGCTGCAGTGAGCTTCCTCGCGCCTCTGCCCTCCCACCAGTCAGCATCGAAATAATCTGATTTTACTTGATTATTAGTCATTACTTTCTGCTGCTGATTTTTTTGTTGTTGTCATTCCTATAAAAAAAAAAAAGATTGTGGATTTAATTGAGTTGATTGATCAGCACAACTGCTGGGTGAAGGGAGGTGCTGTGTAACCCTCTCCTCTCCTGCCCTGCCCCTCTGTCCCGAGAGGCCCCAGATTATCTGTTTTGTTTGGGGCTCAGCCGTCCCCAGGGCTGGGACCTAGGCCTAGCATGATGAGCTGCAGCAGCGACTCCTTGGTCCTTTGGGGCTCATCTGCCAAGGGACCAGATGCTGAGACTTTGACTCTTCCCCACCCTGATTCTGTGATCTCCTGCATGGGCCCCTGTTCACTCTTGCCCCGCCCCATGTGAATCATTCACCTGTGGGACCTCACCTCCCAACCCTGTGCCCAAAGCCCAGCCAGGTGTGGTGGGGACCCCAGGGTGAGCCCCGAGAGAGCCACACCTTCCAGGAACGGGGTGGCTGGCTGGTGTCAAACTTGGCAGAGTTTCCGAGAGATCTCTACTTCAGGCCAGAACAACACAGCACGGACTGGGGTGGGGGGCCAGTGACCTTTCTGGTTCTTAAGCACTGGTGGGGGGGGTGGATTTACAGTGTGAGCTCCTCTCATCTAATAAAGAGCTAGAAGATGAGCATTCAGAGATTGACAACACACAGGAAGAATGATAAATACTCAAGAGGTAATGGTCTCACCATGCAGTTCAGGCTGGCCTTGAACTCATTGTGTGGCCCAGGCTGGCCTCAGACCTGTGGCAATCCACCTGCCCCAGCCTCCTGAGTGCTGGGATTACAAGCGTGCGCCATATATGCTTCAGCACTTTTTTTCCCCCAGTACCAGGGATCGAACTCGGGACCTTGCACTTGCCAGACAGCTGCTTACAGTGACTTTCAGCACTCTGTAAGCGCTGAATCTATGCCTCAAGCTTTTTTTTCTCTAATCCTCAAAATGACTTTTATGAATAAAGGGATGGTGTGTGTGTGTGTGAGCGTGTGTGTGTGTGTGTGTGTGTGAGCGTGTGTGTGTGTGTGTGTGTGTGTGTCGTGTGTTTGAAGTGAACACTAGGGCACGCTTCAAGCACATAACCTTATGCTTCTTAAAAGCACGCTTGCTTTAAATTTGCTAGGCCTGGGATCACTGCTTCGAAGCTCTGGATGTCGGTAGACCCCGAGCTGCGGCTACTGGGCAGTGCGCATGCGCAGCGCAGCTGCCGGAGCTCCTGGGTTCCCGCTAGCTCTTTTTGCCTTTCCTGGGAGGCGCAGTCTAGTGCGTCCCTCGCATGGCTTCCCGATATTGGTGACTTTTAATTCAGTCTTTAAAATTTTAATTTATGTGTAATAATTCTACAAGTGCCATATATATGTGATGACCACTTTAGGGTAGTTGCCGTTACGCTCTCGAGCATTTATCAGTCTTCGCGTGTGCTGTCAATCTCTGAACGCTCATCTTCTAGCTCTTTATTAGATAAGAGGGGTGATCAAGAGCAGCAAATCTTTAAATGTAAAGAAACTATTGCAGGGCTGGGGATATAGCTGTTGGGCACAGCGCCTGCCTGGTCAGTGTAAGGTCCTAACTTCCCTTCACAGTACCGAAAAGATCTACAGGGTCTTACTACGTAGATCAGACTTGCAGTGATCCTCCTGTTTTGAGCCTCCTAAGTGCTGGGATTATAAGCGCACGCCACCACGCCAGTCTCAGTTGCCCTCTCAGCCAGCCCTGGGGCTCGGCCAGCTTGGCAGGCCTGGGATGGAACTCCTGGCCCCCGCATCTGCCTAAACAGGCGCTTTAATCCGCTGAGCTATCAGATTGGCCTCTAATCGTCTTTTAAAAGTCTAAATAGTGCTGGGGATATAGCTCAGTAGAATAAGCGCTTGCCTGGCAAATGCAAAGACCTAAGTTCAATCCCAGATCCTGGAAAAAAAAAAAAAAAAAAAAAAAAAAAAAAAAAAAAGAAAGGGCCAGCAAGATGGCTCAGCTGTCTAAAGCACCTACCTAGACAACCGCAGAGACTGTGGTTCGATCCCCGATCCCCGGCACCACAGGCTACGCCAGCCCCACCCCTAGGGCAGGCTGAGCCGGCCTTAATACAAACAAATGAGGTTTAAGAAAAATAAAATAGGGCCAGCAAGATGGCTCAGCAGTCTAAGGCACCTGTTTAGGCAAGCTTAGCTGACCACAGGGACTGCAGTTCGACTCCTGGCACCACATGCTGTGCTAGCCCCACCCCCAGGGCAGGCTGAGCCGGCCATAATAAAATAAATAATTAAATACAAATAAATAAATCTGCTACTGAACACAAAGCCAAAAAATTAAAAATAAAATAAAAATTTTTAAAAAGTCTAAATATTTACTTAGTTCAATTCTTGGTACCAAAACAAACCAACAAACAAAAGTAAAGTAAAAGGAAAGCACTTGTGGCTGGGTCTGGTGGCACAGACCTGCAGTCCTAGCACTCTGGAAGGCTGAGATCAGAGGTCTGCAAGTTCAAGCTCAGCTTGGGCAACTTCACAATTTAAAGAGACTTCATCTCAAAGTTTAAAATATGTTGCTGGGTGTGGCGGTGCACGCCTGTAATCCCAGCACTTGGGAGGCTGAGGCAGGAGGATCCATGTGAATCCGAGACCAGCCTGGGCTACAGAAGTGAGCTCAAGGCGAGCCTGAACTGCAGAGTGACACCCTGTCTCAAAAAGACAAATGAACAAACAAATAAATAAAGTGAGGATGTAGCTCAGTGTAAAAGGCCCTGAGCACAACCCCCAATACCTAAATAAGCAAAGAGGTGAGTAGCGAAGCCCTTGTAAGCAGTGGTTCCCCCTCTGGCGCCTTAGCGTTGGGCCCTGTCCCTCCCCCCAGGTGCTGTGCGCTGTCACCCAGTCGCCCTCTCCCACTCTTCCTCACCTCTAGGGGCCGCCATCCACTCTTCTCCCAAGAATTCAACTCTGGCTTCTACACACAAATAGGGATCATGTGTTTGTCTTTCTGCACCCAGTTTATTTCACTTAATGTAATGTCCCCCAGCTGCATCCATATTGTCTTCAATGACAGGATTTTTTCAGTGGCTGAACAGTGTATCTCATTGTGCACAGCTAGCACGCGTGCTGCCCACCCGCCCACTCATGGACGCCTGTTGAATAGTCTGCGGTGCACGCGGGAATGCTCTGCTGAGATAAATACCTAGTAATGGGGCAGCTGAGTTGTATAGTATCCTGGTTTTAGGATTTTTTCTCTTTGATTCTTTTTCTGTGGAGTAGTGGTTCCAAGGATTGAGGGCCGGCCAGATAGCTCAGCAGATTAAAGCACCTGCCTAGGCAGAGCAGGGGCCTGGGGTTGGATTCCCTGGCATGCTGGCCCCTGGGGCTAGCTGAGACTGTGACTGAGACTGGGCATGGTGGCACAAGCCTGTAATCCCAGTGCTTGGAAGGCTGAAAATGAGAGGATCACTACAAGTCCGATCTGTGTAGTGAAACCCTATAGGCCCTGTACTAAATACATTTAAAAAAAAAAATCCAGACAGGGATTGAACCCAGGACCTCGTACCTGCTACGCAGTGCTCTACCGTGGAGCTACATCCCATCCCTTTTTACTTCACTTTGAGACAGTGTCTCACTGAGTGGCCTGGGCTGGCCGCAGACTTGCAGTCCTCGCGGCGTGTTGGCCTTCCAGCCGCATGCCAACGCATCTGGCTGGCGTTTGTCCTCTGGTCGTGGCCGTTCTGATTGGTATGATCTGGTCTCGATTGTGGTTTCTGGCCTTTGTACACAGAATTGTCCTTCAAACAATGTGTACTCGGAGCTGAGCATGGTGGCACTTGTCTGTGTAGGAGGCTGAGGCAGGAAGAAGAATGAAATCAGCCTGTGCTGCAGTGTAGATTCAAGGTGAGCAGATTGCGGGGTAAGATCCTGCCTCAAAAAAAAAGTAAAGGGGGACATGGCGATGCATGCCTATAAGCCCAGCACTGTGGAGGCTGAGATAGGAGGATTGCCACGAGTTCGAAGCCAGCCTGGGCTACAAAGTGAGTTCTAGTCCAGCCTGAACTACATAGCAAGAGCCTGTCTCAAAAAAAAAAAAAAGGGGGGGGGGAATGAAAAAGTCTATTGAAATTAATTCCTCGTTTTAAATTATACTTGGATATTTATTGCTGTTGCAGTTTTGCAGCTTTGCAGCTTTTTTCCAATATCTTTTTTTCTTTCTTTCTTTCTTTTTTTTTTAATGTGCTTGGTACAGGGTCTCACTGTGCAACTTGGACTCCTAGCGATGCTCCTGTTTCAGCCTCCCCAGCGCTGGGATTACAAGCATGCGCCACCACACCCAGACTCAGTGACCGGCGCAGCACACCTGAGGGTGGGGCCCAACTCATCGTGTGGTACTAGGGATTAAACCCCAGTCCCTGCACTTGTCTACGCAGGCGCTTATTCTGCTGAGCTCTCTTGCCTGCCCTTGTCATTTTTGAGACAGGGTTTCTCTATGCAGTTCAGGCTGACCTTGAACTCACTTTGTAATCCAGGCTGAACTTGAACTCACTTTGTAATCCATGCTGGCCTTGAAATTTGTAGGGATCCTCCTGCCTCAGCCTGAGTGCTGAGATTACAGGCATGTGCCACCATGCCCAGTAATTACTCCAATTTTATAGGTGAAAAAGACTGAAGTTCAGAGAAGGTCAAGGACCTCGAACCTGGTCCGTGGGAGTCAGAGCTGCCAGGGGATGGCAAATTCCAGGTCAGCCTGGGCTTTGCATGCTGAGTTTAAGTCCAGCCTGAACTATATAGGAAAACCCTGTCTTGATGCCCCACACATCCCCACAAAACCCTGAAATGTAAAGTCTCCCTCTGTCCTTAGCCTTGACTGGCTTTCCCCTCCCCTGTCCTCAGGCCTTGAAGCAAGACAGCTGTCACCCCAGATGTCAGTGCCCTGGTGGACTAAGACTGAAGTGTCTGCCCTTCACTGACCCTTGGAAGCCATGTCATCTGTGAGCCTTGATGGCCTATCCCACCTGTAAAACAGCGCGGGCAGATCGGAGTTACTGTGAGGATTCAGGGAGTCAGCTCTTGGGGCGTAGTCAGTGCCCTCAGAAGGAGACAGCTCAGTGCAGCTGCGCTGGGTGTGACACAGAGCCTCCGGGCCTTCCCTTTTCCCTTCTCAAAGCTTCCCGCAAGTCTTCTCCCTCTGTCTGTGCTGCAACAGCCAAGCACTGAGGGATGGTGACCCCTCAGCGCTGCGTGTGTGCGAGGCCTGGGCCCTGGGCTGCCCAGGACTCAAGGGCCGGTCGGGAAGGCAGCCTGGGTCCCTCCACGCCTCCTCCCTCCGCAGCTGCTGCCACCCACTTCCCAGGAGAGGCACTGAGGTCCGGGAGGGCGCTAGAGGTGAAGGCCGCTTTCGGAGCAGTAATTCAAATGCAAAATAACACTGTGGTGGCGCCTGTAGGCTGTTTATTTATCAGGTCGGTAGTCGAAAGACCCACCTGCAGGAGGCTGTGATAAGTGACCCCGTTGCCAAGGGCAACCCTTGAGACTCCAGGACTTCCCCTAGTGGCTCCTGTAGGTGGAGTACCACGGAGCCCGAGGGTGACCCCGCCTCTGCTTCCCTTTCTCTTTGGTGAGACATTTTTGTTTTGTTTTGGGACAGTCCTTCTGTGTCCTCTAAGCCTTAACCTACATATAGCTCAGCTTGGCTCCAGATGTGAAGATCCTCCTGTCTCAGACTTCTGAGCGCTGGGATCACAAGCATGTGCCAGCACTGGTAGCTAGCTCAATTTTCTCCTTTAACTCTGTTTAGAGAGGAGGCCGCTGAGGTCCACACTGCAAGGATGCCTTGCTGTAGCTGACAGGCCTGTGCCTGAGGGAGCTGGGGGGTCCTACCGGGGTCTAAGTGTCTGCACATAATGCCACTGACTCCTCTTGTTTACTGTGTCGTTCCATTCTCAGAAAGATTCCGGGTGAAGTAAGTCTTCCTGTCTCTTGGGGCTGCTGGCTCCAGGTCTGTCCTTGTCCTGGACTCGGGCCTCTGACTGTCACATCCCCTAAGGGAAGTACTGCTTTGACCCAGTCCACCCTCAGGCCTCTGGTTCACTTCATCATTGAATGGGTACTGTGCTTACCGAGCACCTGCTGTGTGCCTGCTCAGGTTCTGTACAGCAGAACACAGGAGAAGCCAGCTGTGTCTTCATCTGGAGACAGCAGGGTCACTGTCACTGAGCTCAGAACCAAACTCCCAGGTGGCTGTGGTGCAGGACCCAGCTGTCACCTGATTGCAGATGTCTCTTTGGCATCTGCCCAGGTTGCCCTTTAGCACAAAGAATGAAAAACTGACTCAGGACGAGAAGAAGATGCTGGGAGCCCTAAGCATCCTCGGTTGTCCCTGTGAGCACATGACCACATAGAAGGGCCACTGTTGGGACTTGAGAGCAGATGGACATGTGCTCCCTCCTAGAGTGTCCACGGTGTCCTTTGGGATTGCACTGGGAGGCCCGGAAGCACATGGAAGAGCTGGAGGAGGGGTCCACAAGAAGCCGAGTGGAGGTTGGCAGTGTACGGGGGATGGAACAGAATGAAGAGGTACCGTGTACAAGTGCCAACCCCCGCCCCATGATGAATGCAGTCAGCACACAAAAGATTCTAAGAAAGAAAAAAAGAATTGGAGCCGAGCACCTGGACTGCGATGCCACCCTGAGCTGCACACACAGAAGCAAGGCTTCGAGGGTGGCAGGAGTAGGTACTGCTCTGCTCTATACTGACCAGAACTTCCATGGAGAGCTCTGCCCAGTTCTGAGGGTTCTGACGGAAGGATGGAGCTAGAGGTTCCAGGGATGTTGACCCTGACTGGCCCGGGGAAGCCACTCCCAGTCTCCCAGGGAGAGGGCTGTGCCCTGCAAGGTGTTAGACTTCTGAGGGGGGGAGTTGTACCAGTTATATGCAGAAGCTTCAGAGAAGATGTATTTTAGCTCTTCATAGTGATGCAGGAAGAAAAAACTGATCTGGGGTGGATGACCTCCAGTAGGGAACCTCCAAATGATATAGGGAAAACCAATCCCCAACCTGAAAAGTACCTGGGATGAGTTCGTGTTCTCTAAAACCAAAGAATGAATTTTAAGAACAAACGGAGGTAATGAGAAGAACATTTATTGAGAGAAACAAAGCTCCTGTCCAAGAGAGGGGAGGGGTCCCGAGTGAGTGTCCCCCAGAAGCTGTTGCTTCTAGGGACTTTTATAGAGAAGACGTGGGAACTTGCTTAGGTGGATATGAGGTGGGACAAAGACTATGGTCAACCAATGAGATCACAAGCACCATTGCTCAGGTAACATTGATTAAGATCGGGATCCAGTGGGAAGGCAAGTCACGTAGCAAGCGGGCGAGAACACCACCTATTGAGCTTGGGCTCGTGACTCTTTCCAGGATCTTTCAAGGTGATTGATACCTACTTATAGAGTATCAGTTCCTGATGCCCATCCCTAGGGAAGTATGTAGTTACTTCTGTTTGCTCGTCTTAAGATTTGGCCCACGGCAGAGGAGTGTCTGTCTCTAGTTGGAAAGTCACCTTGCCTTCCATGTCATCCTTGAGGGCCTGGCCCTGTCTGACTGCCTATAATATTTCTATCTAATTTAGCTGTCTACAACAACAGGACTTCCTCCCCTCTTCCTTCCTCTTCTCCCTAACTTCTTGTGTTCATTTGTTTAAATTGTGGTGCTGGAGATGGAACTCAGAGCTTCACCCGTCATAGGCAAGAGCTACTCCTCCTGCCAGCCCACAAAGCACTTTAAAATAAAACCAGTCCCAGTGGTCTGCGAGTTCCGCCTCTGGGATCCTTAAGGGGCAGCAGCCACTCTTCTGGGCTGTGGCTGCCACATCCCTGTTACGGTATCATAGCACCTGAGGTAAACGTGGTGAGTTAGTGAGGAAGCTATTGTTCCTACATTCCCAGGGTTGTTGTGATTTATTTTATTTATTTATTTATTTATTTATTTAATATTATGGGGGCTCAGCCTGCCTGGGGGGTGAGGCTGGCGCAGCATGTAGTGCCTGGGATCGAACCAAGGTCCCTGCGGTTGCCTAAGCTTACCTAAGCAAGTGCTTTAGACCACTGAGTCATCTCGCCAGTGGTTGTGATTTATATGAGGATGGAAGGATGGAAGTTCACATTGCCCACAGAGTAACTTTTTTTTTTGTAGCCAGCTCAGCCCGCCCGGGGATGGGGCTAGCATGGCATGTGGTGCTGGGGCTCGAACTCCAGTCCCTGGGTTCTTGCACACTTGCCTAAGCTTGCCTAAGCAAGCGTTTTTGACCACTGAGCTATCTCACTGGCCCTGGAGTAACATTTTGAGGGTGTTGTCGGGAGCCTTTTCATTAGGTGATTAGGATGAAATCCTGGGCTGCTTTGCGTGTGTGGCTTGGTGGTGGTGATGCAGGAAGAGAAAACTAATCTGAGGTGGATAACCTCCAACAGGGAACCTCCAAATGATATGGGGAAAACCAATCCCCAACCTGAAAAGTACCTGGGACGAGTTCATGTTCTCTAAAACCAAAGAATGAATTTTAGGCACAAAGGGAGGTAATGAGCAGAACATATTTATTGAGGGAAAGAAAGCTCCTGTCAGAGAGACAAGAGGGGGGTCCCGAGTGGGTGTCCATGGGAAGCTACTCTTCCAGGGACTTTTATAGAGGAAAAGACGTGGGAACTCGCTTAGGTGGGTATGAGGTGGGACAAAGACTATGGTCAACCAATGAGATTACAAACACTGTTGCTCAGGTAAAATCGATGAAAATCGGGATGCAATGGGAAGGCAAGTCACGTAGCAAGCAGAACACCACCTATTGGGCTTGGGCTTGGGCTCATGACTCCTTCTAGGCTCTTTCAAGGTGATTGAAGGGGCTGGGGAGATAGCTCCGTGGCACAAGTGCCTGCCTGGCAAGTGCAAGGTCGTGAGTTTGAACCTCGGTCCTGCAAAAAACAAACAAACAAAAATAGGTGATTGATACCTACTTAGAATATCATTTCCTGATGCCCATTCCTAGGGAAGTAGGTAGCTGTATTTGTTTACTCTTGAGACCTGGCCCATGGCAGAGGAGTATCTGTCTCTAATTGTAAAGTCACCTTGTCTTCCATGTCGCGCTTGAGGGCCTGGCCCTTTCTGACTGCCTATAATATCTCTATCTAATTCAGCTGCCTACAACAACGCTGTGGAGAT
This sequence comes from Capromys pilorides, assembly GCA_004027915.1. Taxonomy (NCBI): domain Eukaryota; kingdom Metazoa; phylum Chordata; class Mammalia; order Rodentia; family Capromyidae; genus Capromys; species Capromys pilorides. Next base: position 5,660 of record PVKN010019053.1, on the reverse strand, counting down.
GAGATGGAGTCCCTTTTTGGGTGGCCTATGGATGGGGAGCAGAGGAGCAGGGGACAGGTGGAAGGAGAGTGCTATAGGAGATATTTATGACCTGGATAGGGGAGTGGCTTACATCTCTTCACACATGGTCCCTTGACCAAGATCCAGCCACGTGGCCACACTGAGCTGCGGAGTTGACCGGGAAATGTCTTTCAGTGGTCTGGCAAGAAAACAAGATAGCGAAGAGCTCTTGGCTGTCTAGGCTACTTCATCATGTTTCATTGACTCTGTGACATCATGTGCAGCACAGGACACTGGTACTGGGCCAGGTGTGGTGGCCTGGCATAACTGTAACCCCAGCTACTGAGAGACTGAGGCAGAAGAATCATAAGTTTGAGGCCAGCCTGGGCAATGTAGTGAGACTTTGTCTCAAAATAAAATAATGAAAAGGGCCAGGACTATAACTTAGCACTGTCCGGGTTCAGTCTCTAAGAACCCCCCTCATGAAGACCCCAATATTTTGGGGACTTTAAGCCATGACGTGCTGTCCTTTTAGACATTCTGATGGTCATGTGTAAAATTGTGCAGTCTTGAGTCTTGTGAGCCCACGCCGAAGGTAGAGTGCCAAGCGGAGAGTAGATATGCAAGGAATAGTGGAGGAGGGAGGGCAAGCGCGAGGGAGCAACGTGCCTTCAGGTGCAGGCACTCCTGTGAGCTGAGCTCCCTCGCCCAGCAGAGGCTGCTGGGGCTCCGAGGCACCGTGGTGGGTGGTGGGGCAGCCATGGCTCCCGGGACTCTGCCTCCAACCCTCGCTTTTCGCTGCTGCCAGCTCCAATTTTCTTCTCTTTCACTGCACTTGGGTGGGGTGTGTGGCCTCGCTCAGCTTTGAGCTCTGCCTCTTGCTGCTTCTGATCCCAGAGAAGCAGCCCTGCTTCCAGAAGTCTCATGGGAGAGACTCAGTGGCCTCACTTGGGTCGGCTATCGACCCATGGGTCAGTCTGCTTGGACTGCTGGCCAATGTCAGTAAGAACCTGGCACATCTGGTAGGAGCACTGGCTGAGTGTGTGTGTGTGTGTGTGTGTGTGTGTGTGTGTGTTGCATGTGTGGGCATGTGGCAGTGTTGGGCCCCGATGCCAATTTATAAGAAGAAGCTAGTGCTGGGCAGTGGCTTCTAAAAATGCCTGAGTAAGGGGCCACTTGCCTAAAAGTGGACTTTCTTGGCAGTAAAAACAGCCAGGCGAGGGGGCCGACGAGATGGCTCAGCGGTCTAAAGCGCCTGTTCAGGAAAGTTTAGGCAACTGCAGGGACCGTGGTTTAATTCCCAGCAGCACATGCTGCGCCAGCCCCACCTCCAGGGCAGGCTGAGCCAGCCATAACACAAATAAATAAATAAAGTTTAAAAAAAAAAACAAACAGCCAGGCGAGTGGACAGGGCTTGGAAGGACAGAAGGAGAAGACAGTCTTCCTTGATACAGGAGTGAACTATTTCCATACTACAAGTGCAGAGTGTCTCTTTATTATCAAATGGGAATGCTAGGAACCATTGCCAATTGTCCTTGAGTACTTACTGCCTTAGGCACGCTGTTCCAGGCTTTTGTGTTAATTGGCTTATTCTCAAGACCACCCTGCATGACGAGTGCTGTAATTCTCATTCCCATTGTACAGACAAGAATGAACAGCTTGCCAGGCGTGGTGGTGCACACCTGTATTCCCAGCCCTTGGGAGGCTGAGGCAGGAGGTTTAGTGCAAGTTTGAGACCAGCCTGGGCTACAGAAGTGAGCTCAAGGCCAGCCTGAACTGTGTAGCGAGACCTTGTCTCAAGAAAAAAAGAATGAACAGCTTAAAGTTGGGGAGGGGCAGAGCTGGGGCTCCAAGGTAGGCATCCCAGCTCTAAACCCTCAGCTTGGGACTCTAGTGTCCAGGCTTTTGTGAGAAGGGAGAGTTTTGATGCTGAGTCTGTTAAGACAGTCGATGGGATGTTTTCGACGCCGAGTGCAAATCAAGCAAATTAAGATGAATTCACTAGATTTCTAATAGCGACTGAAAGAAAGGATGAAAGAGGTCTATTCTGAGTTTTTTGTTTGTTTCATTTCTGAGACAAGGTCTCGCCAAGTACCTCAGGCTGGTCTGGAACTCACTGCTGTCCTCCTAGGTTAAGGTGGGAGCCACCAGGTACCTTTCGGGCCAGCACGAGAGCACGTGACAGAGGAGGCCCCAGTGAGGACTGCAGTTTCAAGAAGGCAACTGTGGCCAGCAGCAGGGTGGTGGCCTGGACCCTCCTGGCTGTCCCAGGGCAGTGTTCCTTTGGCAGTATCATTCACTTCTCATTGTGACGGATGCAGCCTGGAAAATCATGAGTAAAAAGCCCTGATTGAAAGACACTAATTACCCATCATTATTTTTCCCTGCCGTAATTTGTATGGAACGAGATTTCCATCAGTTGTCTGGGATCAGGCTGGTTTTGACTAATCTTTCTAACGACAAGATGCTTAATTACAGATCTTTGCCTGAGCCTGAGCACACACAGAGGGAGGCAGGCAGGCTCTCGGTGCTCAAGTCCCAGCGCTGGGGGTCATTTTGCAGCCTTTCCTCCCAGAGGGCCCAAGGGCAGATAAGGCATTTAGGAGATTCTTCCCAAAAGGGCCAAACAAAATAGAACCAGCAGAGGAAAAGGTTCCCGGCAGCTGGGAGGGAGGGTGGCGGCTGGGCAGGTCCCCAAACTCTCGGTGACTTAACCTCTTTGGCTACCTCCAGCCAGCTTGGCTCACGAGGCAGTGACAGGCTGAGCAGTCCCTTCTCTTCACGGGGCAGTGAAATTCTGGGGTTTGTTTGTTTTGTTTTTAAGAGAGGGTCTCACTCTGTAGCCCAGGCTGGTCTCGAACTCGTTCTGCAGCCCAGGCTGCCAGCACTGCACTCTGCTGGGGGTGCAGGAGATGGTTGCCTGTTTGTCTACTAAGCAAATTCATGTCAGCCTTCTATTTCTCTCCTGTGGTACTGGACACTGAACCTGGGGGCTTCTTTACAAAGAACAAAGAATAACATTTCTGAATTTAGGAAAAGAAGAAAAATACAACCAGGCATGATGGCAAACAGCTGGAATCCTGCTTGTCTAGGAGGCTGAGGCAGGAGAATCAAGCATGGCGCAACTTAGTGAGACCCTTTCTTAAAAGGGCTGGGAGATACCACAGAACTTGCTGGGCTCAATCCCCCGTGTGGAGTGGGGTGGGAGGCTGCGTCGTTAATGGACCTCAGTGTGAGACCTGGATTCATCACGATCCTTGGCTCCTAGCCGGCCTCCGAACTAGCCTGCTCTCCTACCCTTGGCCTCCTTGCCTCCCTCTTTCTCATGTAATAAGTGCCTCTGAATCCACATTCAGCGGAAAGCCAAGATTGAGAGCACCTCAAATCTAGTCTCGTGGTCCTGGCCCTCTGCATCTTCCACTACTATTTATAAAGGAAGTTCGGGTGCATTCCTTCCAGGTGCTTGAAAGCCCTGCTGGGGGATCTGAGGCTCGGCTTTAATGAATGGCACCTTGGCTCTGATTAGCAAATCAATTATTGAAATGTACATAAGAGCCTCTCAAGTGTTCAGAAGCCATTTTTCTCCTGTAGGGTGTCTTCCCGTTTGAGGCTTGTTTATACTATTTTTCTGCCTCTCCAGCCTCTCTCTGTCCGTGTCCCTGGCCAGTTCTTTGCACGATGGTCCTTAGCTCTAGCTCTAAGGAGCTTGGATGATGAGGGGATCTGCTGGGTTTCATGACAGGTCTGAAGGCCCCTGGGTTTTCTGGAAGGTTCCTTAAGAGAATCCCAAGAGCAGCCAACACCTGCTGGGCCATCTGGGGTCCAGCCCTGTCCCAAACCTCCACCTGAGCAGGATTACGTTCAGCACCACTGGGAAGGAGCCCATTGCACAGATGAGTACTGGGAGGTCCAGAGTGAGCGGCCTGGGTATTTGATGTCAACAGTAATACGAGGCAGAACTGGCACATGTGATGCGTGGCTGCCGGTTCTCAACTATTAAGTGGCCCAGACACCTGTCCCTACTTTCATGCATGCCTGGAGCAGAGAGCTAAAGAGGGCTCCACAGCAGTGGTTGTGTGTGGCCTGGATTCTTATGAGGGGGGGGACACCCCACTTCAAAGAGGGGAGCGACCAGACCAGCACATTCCTGTATTGTACCTAACCACATCAGGCCACCATCCTTGGGATTCCAGCTTAGAAACCTGCTGATACCAAGAGTCTCTTTTCCCCTAGGAATCTCTGAAGCAAAAGCTTAGCAGTAGGCGTTTCCTCCAGAATGTTGGAGATTGGGTTGGTCTCCACATTAGGAGAATCTTTAGCGTTTGTCCAGCAGGGCAATGTCCTGCAAAGGCTGGGAGGCCCCTCCGCAGCAGCCTCCCTGGGAGACGGGCCTCTCTGGAAACAGGGCCCCACGTTGGTCACTGAGAAGCAGAAGCAGAGCTGGGTGGGGATACAAGGGAGGCCCTGCTTCATCACATGGTGACATTGAGGCCAGGAGAGCTCTTGCTGGGTTCCAGTTAGCAGCTGGATCACAGGGCAAATGATGCCTCCAGGCGCTTTGATCCCTGCTGACTGCTCTTTTTCAAAGGCCGCATAGATGGGGTGTCTGTCCCCTCCCCACAGAGTCAATAACCATCAATCGATTGCATGGAGAACTGGGGCCCAGCCCGCCTCAGATGGCGGACTCTGCCTCAACCTATGCACAAATGTTGGCCCCTGACCACTCCCTGCGAGGTTGTGGTCTTTCTGAACATTACCTTGGCCTCTCACCCCATGGCACTTCTGGTGACTTTTTAAAAAAATCTCACTTCATTGCCTGGGCTGATCTCAACCTCTAGGATTTGCTTGATCCTCCCCCTGTAGCCTCCCCAAGTAGCTAGGACCACAGAGGCAGGACCCACTGTGCCACCTACCTGTGAAATCCATATTCTGGCTCCTTCCTGCTGCACCTGTGGAAACTTCCACATCCGTGATGCTCACTTTCCTCCCGATCCTCCTTTCTGGTCACTCCTCTTCAGGGGATTCGTGGCTCCTTGTGCCTAACCCTGAGTTCCTGGACGCTTTGTCTCATCCTCTTCCCTCCTTTAGCTAAGTCAGGGGTGCCCAGGTGGAGACGGTCTTACTTTCTTATTTAGTGACGCCCAAGAAGGTTTTGGTTTTCACGCCTGGGTGGGTGGGGATGCTGCTGGCATCTGGTGGGTCTGGGGCAGGCAGGGATGCTTCTAAACATCCTGCAGGGCAAAGCACAGTCTCCATGCCAAATGGTGATCAGGCGAGGCTTAAGAACTCCTGGTGCATGGACCAATGAGATGGTCAGTGGACTAAGGGCCTGCTTTGTTTTTTTCTTTTTGAGACAGGGTCTCGCTTTGCAGTTCAGACTGGCCTTGAGCTCAGTTTTGTAGCCCAGGCTGGTCTTGAGCTCTCACCGATCCTTGTGCCTCAGCCTCCCAAGTGCTGGGATTACAGGCGTGTGCCACCATGCCCGGCTTCTAAGGGCCTGCTTTAACAAGCACAGGGATCAGGATTCCATCCCCAGTGCCACATGCTGCGCCGGTCCTGCCCCTGAGGCACACTAAGCCAGTGACCAAGTCTGGGCCTAGTGGCGCACACCTGCAATCCCAGTGCTGGGGAGGCTGAAGACAGGAGGATCGAGATGAGTT
>PVKN010019052.1:0-16552 GCA_004027915.1 Capromys pilorides | reverse complement strand
TGTGTCAAAGAGAAGTGTTTACCTGTCCACACTCTTCTAACCCTCTCTCCTTGGGTTTACATTAATTCAACTGATATTCCCTCTTGTAAATGTGCACTCATATATGTGATAAGTTTTTAAATGTTTGTATCTTTCATTAGATCTTAAGCTCCACGAGGAAAGTAAATATGGTCAATTGTTATTGTTGTTTCACCAACAAGTGAGACTATTTTCACTCTGAAGTACACCCACAAAAAACTTGTTGGATGAAATAATGAATGAGTGAATGAAAAAAAGAATATGAGGAAACAGCAGGAATAGTCTTGCAAAATAGGAAACAAACAGAATCATAAATGTGTTATAAACTGTGACAAATGTTATTTGTACACATCTATGTAAGTTTAATAAAGTGATGGAGAAAGACGGACTTTAGGTAAAAGGAAAATGATTACTAGAAACCAGAGATGTGAAAAGATAAAGTAAGCAAATGCCACATGTGAAACTATTCCAGGCACACATTTCTATATAAACTGAAATTCATATAATAAAAAGGGTCTGACACGAACACAAAATGCCAATAAATAGTAGCATAAAAGTTTAGGAAAAATCAGGGGCCAGCCACATAACTCACCAGACTAAAGTACCTCCTTAGGCAGATGCAGGGACCAGGATTTCATTCTCAGACTGTCATGCCAGCCCTGCCCCCAAGGCTGGCTGAGACAGTGACTGAGACTGGGCATGGTGGTGCACATCTGTAATCCCAGTGCTTGAGAGGCTGAAAGCAGGAGAATCACTGTAAGTAGGATCAATGTAGTGAGACCTTGTAGACCTTGTGCTAAATACATTTTTAAAAATTTAGGCAAAATCAAAGAAGAATGACCAGGATGTAGCTCAGTGGCACATTGACTGCCTAGTTAGCATAAGGCCCTGAGTTCAGTTCCTACTATGAATCAATCAATCAATCAATCAATCAATAAGATTATGAGCCTAATCATATGACCTTGTCAAAGACCTAAAGATTTTTTTACTTTTTAATTTAAAGTTTTATTTTAAAGAGTAAAAATAGCAGAAACAGGGGCCAGGCATGGTGGCACACCCCTGTAATCCCAGAACTTGGGAGGCTGAGGCAGGAAGATAAATGTGAGTTCGAGACCAGCCTGGGTTGCAAAAGTGAGCTCAAGGCCTACCTGAACTGCATAGTGAGACACTGTCTCTAAAAGCCAAAAAAAAGCAGAAACAAAGATAGAAAAACAGTAACAAGAAAGAGTACATATAGTACAGAATTTCAAAACAAGAACAAAAATTTAATGATTGTTGTATTACATATTTTCATCATCAAATCTATTTAGATTAATAGCTATAGGTACATAAGATTGGTCAAATAATTAAACATTAACACTTTCAATAAACCTTAGTATTTTTAACTCTTCCAAATGCATTTTGTATGTAAGTCACTCTTCGAAAAAAATTTATAGGGGTTGAGGGTGCAGAAAACGCAAGGTCCTGAGTTTGATTCCTGGTACCCCCCCAAAAAAATTTATTTATTTATTTATTTATCTATTTTCTCCTTTTGAGTCCTTAAATTAGGGAAGCTATATGATATTTGCATATGTAGGTCTGGTTTACCTCCATTATAAGTATGTGTTCAAGTTACATTTACTTCTATATGAAGTCTTCTAGTGTATCATTCCTTATAGCTGAGTAATATTCTATTTTATGAAAATACCACATCTTTTTCAACCATTCTTCAGATGATGGGCAATTTGGTTGTTTCCAAGATTTGGCTATCACAAATTGTGCTGCTATGAAAATAGATGCATAGATGTCACTATGACGTGATATTTTCAGTTTTTCTGGGAAAATTCCCAGTAGGGGAATAGCTGGATTGTATGGGATTTCCAGTTCTAGTTTTTAAAGGAGTCTCCACACTGCTTTCCGTAATGGCTGGACCAGTCTGCATTCCCACCAGCAGTGGAGAAGGGTTCCTTTTTCCCCACAGCCTCTCCAACATTTGTTGTTGTTTGATTTCTTTATGGTAGCCATTTTTTCTGGAGTGAGATGGTTTCTAAGTGCTGTTTTAATTAGTATTTCATGAATGGCTAGTGATGTGGAGCATTTCTTCATGTATTTATAGGCTTGTTGAATTTCTTTCCCTGAGAAGTGTGTGTTCATCTCAGATGTCCATTTCTGAATTGAACCTTTGAATTTTGGGACCCTGATGGTTTTTAGTTCTTTATAAATTCTACACAGAAGACCTTTGTCTGAATACTTATTAGTTAAAATCTTTTCAAAATTTGTGGGTTGGAAGACCTTAAGAGTTTTGTACCTTCTTGCTACGTGTGAATGTCCCCTCCAATTCTCATATTGAAATTTAATTGTCATTATAACTGTAATAATAGGAGAGAACTTTGGAGATAATGAGGTCATGTGCAGTCTTCTCTCATGAATAGATTAATGCCATTAATTTCTAAGTGCATTAGTTATCCAGGAAGTTGATTCCTAATAAGATCATGAATTTCGCCTGATTTCCCCTCTTCATTTTTTGTGGCTCTCATTATGTGATGCCCTTTAAGAATGTTACTGTATAGTTGGACAACACAGAGGCCTCACTAAAGGCATTGCTATGCTCTCTTACATTCCATCCTCCAGACACTTAAATTTCCTTGTTTACAAATTAAGTAGAATGTAGCATTGTTATAACAACAAAATAATGAGCTAAGACATCTCACATGGTGATCTGTAAGCACTCAGTGAATGTTTGCTGAAAAAATGACAGTGGTACAATGGGATCAATGCATCATGTAATTCTAATGTGCTATGCATTTTTTGCTAGTTAAATTTATTGGTACAAGTGACATACTCAAAATGATCACATTCATGATAGGGAATTTATACCTGTATGTGATATAGCTGGATTGTTACCACCTTGACAACCAGCCTTAAGGAGCTATTCAACTCACTTTTATAGAACAAATTATTTTCTAATACTCTTTCTCAAAAAAATATAGAAAAAAAATTAAAAAGGGCTGGTAGGGGAAATAAAGAAATATCAAAATGAAAAATCTAATGGATAATAGATTATCTCATCATCCACATCAAAATATGTCCAAATTCTAAAAGCATGTTTTCCCTCTGGAAGGAATAACAAAATTTTACCTTAATGAAGAGAGTGGTTTGCTCTGTGCTAACTATACCATCTCTTGCAAGCAACCAATTTCTTCCTCAGCTGTTTCCTCTGGCTGGACACCAAGCAGGTATGCATATCATCAGGATGGAAGCCTAGGATTTGTTGGTAAACTCATACTCTCCTCCCTTTGTTGTGATTCAAGGTCTGGACTGCTTCTCTCAAGCCATTTTCTTCTTTCAAAATTACCATGCCTTCTGACCAATCTGTCCAGAGTATCATTGCTTATTCCCAAGGAAGACCTAGCCTCAGCAGAAGTGTGCAACTTTTGTTTTGCATATTTTATTTTGTCTGTAGTTAAAGACTATTATACTATTACTGCACCTGACAAACATATCCCAGCAGGTATCATGACACCACTTGGAGATGAACATTTTTGAAAGATTTATGTCATATTAAAATACACTAATAAATATAGCTGAACAGATGGATCCTGATCACAGATTCAAAAAGGTTGAACACAGAAAGTAGTGAAGATTGATACCTACCTACAAAGCAACAATCTGGGCTCAGAGAACAGCTATCTGCCCTAGATGTTTGGCATATTTATTTAAGCATTAAAAGAGTTTCATAGTCCTTCTAATCATTATACCTAACTTTGGTTACATAGGCTAGCCTATAATGAATTTTGTAATGATTTATTTAACTGTTAAATACCACAAACTTCCCAGCAATACCTATGTTCATGTAAAGGTAATAAATTTGCTGCCACACTATTAAACATTGTTTGCACTTTAAAAATGTCAGTGATATTTGCGGTTCTAAACACTGTGCTTTATGCTATTTCAAAGGTGTAGTTGTTAGAGCCAAAAATATTCATGTTTTAAAAGCCTCTCTCATATAAATGGCTCAGGGTCAAAAGACATGAAAAATCACTGTTTCATCTTTAGTCTGTTCAAATGTATCATATAAATGAATGTCAAGAAGAGAATAAGTCCAAAAAAAAAAACTCTCCTGGCTTACAAAATCAAAGAAAGTCTTAGATTTACCTCAGTTCTCATTTATGATTCATAAAAGACTGTCTTGACTAGCAAGTTTCACCACATCAGAAATATCACACCATTCAATCTATTTAGCTAAACCCAGAAGATAACAGTGTGGTTTTCATTTAGCAAAGTAGGAAAATATTCTTATCCCTGGAAATTAAAGATGCCATATTCTGTGACAGTAGGGCATAGCCTTATTACCTTAGTCCTTGCCTTCCACTTAAATCCTATGACACTTAAAAGACAGTAAAAATTAAAGCTGTCCAGCAAGAATTTAATTTCATAACCAGAAGATGTATTGCTCAAGCCCACGTGTTGAAGAGATGCCATGTCACTGAAGCATAGCTGCTCATTAATGCTTGCTGTATTTTACTAACCAAAATAATTTTATAACTATTATACATCCATTCAACAATTTTTGAGATGCTACTCAGTGTCAAATATAACATTAGACACTAAGAGGACATGTCAAAGATAAAGAGACAAGGTTCTGGTGCCCTAAAAGATCAAAGTTTACTAGTTAAGACAATGATTACTTCAAAATGGTAAACAGGATGTGGGCTAAAAAAGAAGTCAAGATTACCTTAAAAATATATGATCCTTACATTTTCACTTTCCATTTAACTATATTATATCTTTCCATTTTTATTTCTTCTTTTGAGTTCTTATATTAAGGAGACTATATGATATTTACACACGTAGGTCTGCCTTATTTCACTTGTATGTGCAAGACACACCCACTTATATATGAAGGCTTTGAGTATATCATTCTTTGTAGCTGAGTAATACTCTACTGTATAAAAAACATAACATTTTTTCATCCATTCTTCAGGTGATGGGCATTTTGGTTGTTTTCATGATTTCTCTATCACAAATTATGCTGCTATAAACATAGATACACAAATAATTACTATGCTATGATGTTTTCAGAACATGAGACAAGGAAAAAAAGCCATTGGTAGAGTACCCTTACAATTTTGTAAATGGTTAAGTTCCTAAATCTCTGTGTAACAATGCACAATTTGTTTTCACATTCTATAGAGATTTAAAGTTTCAAATATCAAAAATTGATGCAAAATACCTATTTCATTTTAGGTCTAAGGTGTTTGGTATTCAGAAAGATGGTTATGTTAAAATCAAGTGCCTATGTTACAGGGAATAATATCATTAGGCTTCTCTTCTAGAGGATTAACAACTTAAGATGGCAGACCAAATAATTAGAAAAAAAGGAGGGATACAAGAATAGCCAACATTTTGGCTCTAGCCCTTCAAGGTCAGTGAGGACACAGGACATAAAACAACCTATACTGTAACAGCCTATAATTTAGTGGAGTCTCAAATTTCATGTTCAAGGACATTATGGGGCCACAGAGGAAAGGGATCAATAATGTACAGTGTGCCTAAGGAGAGTCACCTAGAGAGAAAACATTCTGTCAGGCTTTCACAGAAAGGAAATTGGTCAAGCAATGGCCGTGATTCATCCAGTTGGCTGACACTGACAAAAGTTCTGCAAACTACAGTACATAGCTTCAGGATAAATCCTTAGGGGACCTGACTGACTTTGTCAGATACAAAAGTTGCATTTTTTTTTATGTCATAGGTTTTGCTTTATCTTGGTCTTAGCCATCCAGCAGAAAAGTCTAACCATGAGGTATAAAAAGGAAAGCCATATTAATATGCTAAGTTGTTACCGGCCTGACTCAGCAGCTTCCGATAATGCCAGATGAGCTGATAACCCACTACTGTTATGCACTATTGGACAATATATACAGCTCATCTCTCTTTGTTCAATAAAAAGAAAGATCTGCACTAATGATATTTAGACAAGAAATCATGTTGGCATCTTGTACTCTGAACAACTATAATGAAGACAACAATATTCAATGCATTAATTACTGTACAAAATAAAAAGTATATGACGTGGAGACTTTGCCTGGCCCATGTGCCAGGGAAATCACCCTCAGTGAAGTAGCTTTCAGGTGCAGAGCTTGAGGAATAAAAGGTATCAACCAGTAATTGCAAACTGGGACAACTCAGTTACTGTGGTCCCGTGTGTCCCTCCTCGAACATTCTTTCTCTCAACAAATTCTTCCTCCTCTTAAAAAAGTAATTGTGCACTACTCTCAGTCTAGAATATACAATCCCCTCAGAGCTGCTCCAATTAGTAAACTAAAAGGTACTAACAACAGCAGTAATTAAAATTCTTCTATCTTAGGGCAAGATACCATGGTTGGCAGAATGATTTAAGTCTTTAAGTCTCTTTCTTATTCTATATATCTTTTCCCACTTTCTTCTGTGAGAAACAAAGCTAGAATTAACCAGAAGTAGTTTGCATATTGATCTAGTGAAATAAAAATGGTGTCCTGCATCTATGTCCAAAAGACAAGAGCTCCCGTACAATGCAGCAAGAATCAGACACCACTGGGACAAGACATGCTTCCTCAGCTCCACCAGAGAAACCCTGTAAACTGACAACAGTATAAAAAAAGTTGTGAAAATAAAGTCACAGATTTATCACATTTCTTCACAGATCTAGACTTGTACAAAGAGAAAAGCCAGTTTTAGGGAGAAATACCATCCCAGTGTGACTTAATATAATTGTTCACAGGTGATTTAGCTAAAGAAAAAGTTTGTGAACACTTTTGCCACTTCTGTTCCAGAATTTTCATGGATACCTGGAGGGGGGAGGGTGGCTCCTAATGAGTTAATTTTATCCTAGCTAAAGAAGCTTTAGTTTAGTTTTTAATCCATCCTTGTTAAGCATTTGCAACTTCTTCACTCCTTTCCCACCTTAGTAAGATGTTGTCAATCCTTCAATCCTTTTGACCTTTGTTAAGATATATTTAAGCAGAGACCCAGATTGTGATGCCAGATGTACTTCTGATCTGTGAGGATTGGGGAAGCGTGTTCAGATACCAGCCAAATATTTAAGATCTGTAACTCAGGAAGAATCTGATGGCTGCTTTTATTAATAATTTCTTTTCCTTAATTTTTGATCTGACTTAGAGGTAATTCTTACCATTTCATACCTAATAGGGCACAAGAGTTCTCAGAGCTGATGTGTATATGCCATGTGCCATGAGAATGAATGAAAGTATATACAATAAAGGATACAGTGACATGGACAGCTCCATGCAGCACATAGCCCAAGACTCCTTCTTTATTTTTTTTCTGATGTGCACATTTTATTTATTTATTTTTTAATTTTATTACTTTTAATAAGAAATAATAATGAGACAGTTTCAAAACACATTCGTAGGACAGCCACAATAATTAATGCAATGCACATTGTTGTCTCCATAGTAGTTGTTCAGAGTACAAGATGAAGGCATGATAACTTTTCTAAGCACTATTAAATAAGGTGAAATGTAGTTGTACCCTGACTATATGCCAGAGGACAAGTCACCACAGGTGGCTGTGATCTTTAGACACAAATCAAAAAGTGGAAAGTAGAATCCAATCAGATATCATCATTCTATCTACAAGATAACAGTAGATAAGGAAATATAAATGTAATCTTGAGTTCACTAAGGTAATAGAAATTAGCTCAAGGAAGTTCGATCTGATTTAATGGATGGAGTGGTTCTTGAAAACTTCCATCTATTCAGGTAGATAATTATGATGGAAGTATGATCAAACATTGAAACTTCAGCTTGCAAGAAACAAATCCAAAATGAAAGAGTAGAACCTAGAGTTTCCTGTAACCTTGGTGACTAAAATAGCCTATTTTTTACATCTCCACAGAAAAAGCGTCTCACTTGATTGATTTTGCCTCTGTTACTGGATCTCACTCTCAAATCTCTGGACTCTTAGTGGTTTCCATTTACTTTTAATAGTGGTAGTGGCTGTCCTGAGATGATGCATAACTGCCCTTAAATCAAAGTATCCTTAAAGTCTTAAGGAGATTTTTAATAAAATATAGAGGTAGTTAATTGAATCAAACCCATGTATAAATATCAAATAGGATAATGTGTGTCCAGTTAATATTCAACATGCTTGCAGTGAAAAGAAATATAGATCATTTCAGAAAGATCTTGAGGAGAGATAACAGATCCTAGTTTAAAGCATTTCATTAATCTGTCATCTTTTTATTAAAGGATGCAGCCTATTTTTGACTACGTTTTTTGTGAATGTACTAGACAATTGATTCCAAGTGAATTAATGAGCTACTGGGGCGTTTGGGACAAAGTAGTAAATTCCACTAAGCTCAGATTTATTTTTAGCAGCATCATTGTTATTTAACATCTCTCTTTTCCTCTCTGAGTTATCCATTGTTTATATATCCAACACCCTAACATAGAACAGTCAGTACATGTTCACTAAATTGATAAAAGAAGAAAAATATGTATGTTCAGGAAACTCAGAATGTATTACAGAGCTCCTTCATTGTTAGTAAGCACCCAAAAATTGAGTTTGGAAAAAAATGAATACACTTCTAAAAACTGTAAATTTTGAAAATATATATTAGGGGCATGGCTTCTTCTTGTACAAATAAGAAGGGTTTGTTGACAACAAAGCAAATGTGCTCTAGGCACATAGGTAAATATGGAACCCAAAGGCCATTTAGAAATCTTGTCCAATGAACACACACAATTTCCTCAAAATATATTTTTCTCGTTGATTTTATTTTCTCTTCAAGAATTCACCAAAAGTGCTTGCACCCTCTCTGTAACGTTTTATGAACAAGTTATGGTTCACTGACTCCAACTCCAAAAGCTGTTGCAATTTCATAGTGAAGCTACAGTGTGATTATAACAACTAGCTGGATAGCTATGCCTCTAGCAAAAGAACAAACTCAATTAACTTGGACTCTTGAGTCATGAGTCTTCCAGATGGTGCCTTCTGCACTTCAGTAGGAAAGGATATGAAGAACTGCATAGTTCACTTGACATTTACATGTGCAATTGACATTTGTAAGTATTCTTGACATTTAAGATTAAATTCTGGCCCTTCGAAATAAATTGACTTTTAAAATGAGAAATAATCAGAGGGGAGCATTTTTTCCTAAGTAAGGAGTCACCAAATGATTACTTTCCTTTAATAAAAATAGAAAACAGCCTTGTATTTACTTGATTAGGTGGTTTGTTGTTCTTTGTCAGAGAATAAAAAAAATAAACTTACTAAATGATTCAAGGGAAATTGCGTCTAATTAATCAATTTCTTTCGAGCATTTCAGGCACTTTAACTTATAACACACCCTGAATTTTTATCCCATATCACTTAGAGTTCCATGGTATGCTAATACATGAGAAGGTATCAGGCAGACAAAATAAAGACTTTAAGAAAACTGTATCTGTTGAAAATGTAAAGAAATCAATGGTTTAGGCAACCAAGCTTTTTACCAGACAGGATGCCTGATCTTTATCACTCTAATTTTTACAGCTTGTTCTCAAAATTGAACTGGTCGGTCAAGTTTTGTTCTTGTCCTTTAGACTAAGGGTCAACAATTGCTGGTCAGTGCAGAAGCCAAATAAAGTCCTCCAGCAATTCTTATCAATTAAGTTTATTGGAACTTGTCTACGATCACTGCTTTGCATAATGTCTACTAGCCCTTTTATCCTAAATAGCAGTTAAGTAGTTACAATAGACTCCACCTGTCACACAAAGCCTAAAATATTTACTGTCTAGTCCTTTACCAAAAAATTTTAGTGGCCCATAATTTGTGCTATGGTTACTTGACAACTGAAACATTCTACACCACTTATAATATTAAATTGTATTCATAAGACTGGTCCTTTCTGTTTTGTTCTCTTAAAATCAAATGCCTTATAACTGCAAGCAAAAGTTATTTTCATTTTTCTTTCAAACCTTTAAAGACGTTTGCAGATTGCCCACACTTCACTGCAAATATATCACACGTGCAGTATAAAGTACTGAGCTTAAGGTAATAGTGTGGTATAACAGAATAAGCCCAAACATGGAGTTCACTAAGAAAATCAATAAGAGGTTTCCTAATTCCATTAGCAAATAACTCAGCAGGCATTTAGATAAGGATTTATTAGCATCAAAGTTTCACAGATATTGCTTTTATGCCTTAGTCTGTTTTGAACAATTGCTGTGTTCCCAAGCACATTTTAGCTATGTTTCCTTGCTAACAAAAAAATTGAGGTCATATCCTTCATTTGGTGGCAATTCACTCACCGGACTTCCTGACCTTTCGTTGGGTTCTCCATGCTCCTCAGCACTGTTTTAATCTAGATCAAATTTCCTGGCTCCTAATAAAAGTGAATCAACTACGAAACCAAAAATATTGCCCCTGCCGCGAGCAATGGAAGGCCAGAAGCAGAAGTTGCAGGGGACATTACAAAGAGCTAAATAGTCATTATACACTGACAGCCAAATTTTTACCAATTTACTTAACTGTCTCTGGTAATGACTTTCTCGACATCAATGAAACAGCTACAGTGTGGCTGTTTACTGTAGCAATTGGAAGGGCCAAGAGATGGTGTTTTGCCTCATTTACCTTTTGCAAACAATGATAAATGAGATTTTTCACAAAAGTCACATAGAGGAATTCTTTATTCCTAGACTTTCTGAAGCAGTGTGAAGTAATGGCCCTGGTGTACTTATAAAGAATCTCTTTTTTTTTTTTATTCTCATTGTCTCTTTCCTTAAGTTTGTTTGAATAGAAGAACATAGATCAAATGGTAGTAAGGGTACATCTCTCCTAATGTGACAATTTAGAAGGTTACCTGGTTTTTCCATATCTATTTGAAAAGCCAATAGAAGTGTAAGATATGTTTGCAATTTCTTGGTGTTGCTGGAATTGTTTTGATAGAAACAATTTTTGATACCACAAATTAGTTGCCTCGATGGATATTATGATTATGTTAACATCCCACCTAGCCACAATAGACTACCAATTTCCCTGAGAATAGCTTGGGTGCTTTTCCTTTGAAACTTCAGAAGGCCTCCTATAATCAGGAATACAGCTTTCCCACTTCCCTTAACAAAACCCTGGTGGTAGTTAAGTCTTGACTGTCAACTTGGCTAGCAAGATGAGTAGAATGGTCAAAAACACTTGTAAGTATTATGGGTGGGTCTTACATGGATAGTTCTGGAGCCTATATATGGTCCATCTCTCAATATTCTCTGACTCTTACCCTTCTCTCTGTTTGCAAGGTTCCAAGAGGTGAGCAGCTTTTCTGTACCATGTTCCTCTCCCATGATGTTTCTGGTTTTGAATTTGGGAACTGCGCTTTGAAACCATGATGCACTATAACCACACCTCCTTTACATAATGCATGTCTGTAGCCTAGCCAGAGCAATTTGAAAAGCTGAACCATACAACACTCAGAAGATTTCCTGGTGCAGGCAATTTTGTTTGAGTTTTGAAAATCTACTTGGAAGCATCCTGGCATAGTCATAAAAACAACACGAAGTGCCAAATCTAACAGCTTTGCCCCTATGTTCTACAGAATGACTCCAATGTGGCACCTTCTGAGGAGCTCACTAGTGTGTTTACACACAAGTTGATCCTAGAAAATGTTTCACTGTACTATTCTCGTAGTATATTGTATGCACAATGACTGGCTTTAGGCAAATTGGTTCAGGGATAGATCTTTTAAATTACATCACCTCAGTGGCCATCAAATTGCAATCTATGCCAATGCTGACACCTCAGGATGGTGCCTTGCACAGTCTGTACAAACACATGGTAAACAAATTAATGATATTTAAGGAAATTCACAACCTAAATTGCGGAAATGAGAATATGTTTGATAATATAGGAAGGAAAAATCCCGACCATGAGATGAAGAAATGCATTTCAATGAACCAATATTGGTTAGTTTTGTCTCAACTTTGATGAGCCATTGTGTCCAGATACTTGGACAAAACACTATTTCTCAAAGGGTATTTTCAAAAGAGATTAACATTTAAATTAACTGAATTGGGTAAAGCAGATTGCACTCCATAATCTGGGTGGGTCCCATCAACCAAGTGAAGGCTGCTAAATGGATTTTTCTGTTTTTAGGAAGAACATGCTCATGTCCTACTGGCATGATGTAAGTAGGTAACTCCAAGGACTGCTGAAATACAGAACAGGGTGGCAGAAGTGAAAGTCAGAATAATGACTAATAAAGTCTTAGCCTGCCACTGCTGGCTTTGAGCAGAGAAGAGCCACCCAACCAAGGGATGTGGGTAGCCTCTAGAAGATGGAATAGCTATGAAAATGAACTGTACTCTACAGTATCCAGAAGGAACAGAGACCTGCTGTCATCTTGCTTTTAGCCCAACAAGAGCCATTTTGGGATTCTGAGCCTGAGAACTATAAGAGCTTTGCACCCCCTACTTAAACTGTTAAATTCGTGATTACTTGTTCAGCAGCAATAAAACAGTACTATAGCACACAGCAGTCCTCTGGTCTCTTATATATCTAATTCTGTACTCCATAACACAGACCAGTAACCCTTGCCTGAATTCTAAAATCCAAAGACTTCAGGAAAAAAGGGCATTTTGTACCTTGTTTGGCAGCAAAAACTGACTTGACCTGAACTAACATGGAGCTATTCATAGTCTTTATTTATCTCACTAGGTCTGAATATTCATATATTTCCATGTATAAATATTAATGTGTTTGATTATATGATGCTACCAAGCCCCTGTTGATGTTATATATTATACATTTACCATATATCTTTCTAAAACCCAGCAAAAACTTCTAAATTTTAAAATACGTGTGTACCTTAGGGATTTAGATAAAATTTTATGGAACTACCAATTACATGGGCAATTTGCTTGACTTTTTAAAGCCTCAGTTTCCTCATTTGCATGTACTAAACATCCAATAATTACAGTAATTTTAGTCATTACCCCCTTTTTTTGCATCTTGTTTTTCTTGTTGCCTATGTTCACATTGCACAAGCATCATTAGGTACAAATAGAGGACCAAGAACCTGACGTTGCACTTCTTTAGTGTTTGTGCTAAAATCTCTCATAAGTGACCATAAAACCTTGGTCAAAATTATTTGTAACAGAGACTCTCTGAAGGTAAAAGATGAGCACATAGGAACATACTATATCCAAAGGGTCACAGTATGAAAAAAGTACTTGTTTGTTCAGAGGAGATTAAAAAAATACCTTTATTAGCCTACATGCATATATAATGTATAACTGAACACAGGCAAAAGATTATGGTAAAGGGTCTCTGGATGATCACAGGTGTTTATGGAACATCTCAGCCTACAATAAGACTAAGAAATCACAAAAGTCTTAAAACGATATTCAGAGAAAAACAGTTTCAAACTACACATTCTCTCAAATTACTGAACACACATCTCTTACTCACCTATTAAATGCTAAGATTTTCACATATATTATTTTATTTCATCTTTGTGTCAATATGACATGGGTCTTAGACAGATACAGGTGCTGGGGTTTGATCCCCACTGTGCAGTGCCAGCTCTCCCCACTTCCCACAGCACACTGAGAGGGCAATTAAGACTGAGCATGTTGATAGGCCTGTAATTCCTCCATGTTGGAGGGTGAAAACAGGAAAAACACTACCAGTCCAATCTGTGTGGTGAGATTCTGTAGATCCTGTACTAAATACATATTTTTTGTAGAAGAGAAACCAATGTGAACATGACACATAATAGCATCCAGGATTGAAGATTAATCTGTACAACCCAGCACCTATGTTCTTTATATTGCCTGCAGTATGTGAGTGTTTACACTTAAAAATTTTTATTTTGATTTAGGTAAATTAAGTAAGGCAATAGATACAAAAGCAAGTGGTCCAAATGTTGTGGGGTTAAGGAAAAGTCCATGACGTTTTCAAATTCTTTTCATTTTCTATAGTATATTGATGACATGTTTTACATAGCTAAAGTTAGAGATCTGTGTCTCAAATTTAAAAATAAAATGCTTGTCTTTCAGTTCATGGAAGGAAAATCCTGACTATCTTTAAAGCAAAATGCACCTTGTTAAAGGACATTTTTAAACCTCTGAGCATGACTGAAAAGCATACACAATCTCCTTTGCTTTGAGGATTTTCTGACTCTGTGTACAAGTAGATCACATTCATTTGTGTTGCCAACCTTTTCCCATGATGCATTCGGCTGACAGAAAGACAAGCCTACTGCACAAAAATGTCAGTTGAGTTAACAAGCAAATTCCATCAGTCTGCAGTATTTGCAATGTACAGTTTAGCAACAACAGTTCACATAGTCAGCTCTCTCAGATCACAATTCTAATTAAGGCTTAAATCTTTTGACTACAGATTAATTCTTATCACTGAGGTCTTCAAATTTCTATTGTAGAAATTTGAAGCTTTGCTTGTTTGTAGAGAGAACAGAATAATTGTTTACTTGCTTGATACAAGTGGCTGTTTATAAACATCCTCATACAGTGCCTGCAAAAAGAATTTCATTCTTTTGAGTACATGGAACTTTTTTAAATCATTAATTACTAGCTTCAGTGGATGCTAAAGACCAGAGAACTATGTTTTTTTTTAGTTGTCTATCCCTCCAACTGACATACAAAATAAGTGGGTTTCTGAAACAAACCTTAGTTTTTGATAGTGATGACTATTAAGCTTAAGTTGTAAACATTTCAATGGTATATTTTCAAAAAGAATATTGGTAAGCTTAGTGAAAATATTATCTAAATCTAAATACAGTTTATACTTATTAAAATTTCTGAAGTATACTTCAAAAGACACAGCTGGAAAGCCAAGTGCCAATTCCGTTTCTTTGAGCTTTTCTCTCTTCATCGTCTCTGTCACAAAGGCTCAAATAGAGCTTATTTAGTACCAATTACTTCAGAGCAGCCCCACTGATGTCACTGTTTTCTCCTGCCTGAGTTCAGTCTGCATATCATCAGCATTATCACTGACGATGCTTTATTGAAAATTAAAAAGAAATGATTAGCACTAATCCTTTTGCAGAATGAGAAGTGACTGAAAAATAACACATTTACAACTTCATTCTTAAAAAGCAATTTTGTTATCATTGTTATTGCCTAACAATGCACTCTGATGATAGATCAAAAGGCATGGGAAGCAAATGACAGTGTGACTGGGAGCTAGCCAAAGGCTTCTAATTCTCTCTGAGGCAAAAACGAAGGACTCAGAATATTCCTCCCAACATCAGGACTTGGACACTAGCATTGCCATGGACATATCTACCTAGATGTCCTACAGCTTCAGAGGCAGGTTCTACAACTTGTAATTGTTAAGAAGCAAGAATTTGGTGCCAAATACACTTAGATGTCAATATATAGCACTATTTATTTATTTATTTATTTATTTATTTATTTGAAAAGAAAAATAGTAGAGGGTCACTAAGATAGCTCAGCATACCAAGTACCTGCTTGGGCAAATAGAAGGACCAGGAAATGATTCCTATCACCACAGGGTGCTCCAGTCCCAACCCGAGCTTACTAAGCTGGCAACCAAGTCCAGGCATTTGGGCACGTGTCTGGAATCTAAGTGCTGGGGAGGCTGAAAACAGGAGAAACATTATGAGTCTGAGCTGTGTAGCGAAATTCTACACCAAATACAGGAAAGAAAGAAAGAAAGAAAGAAAGAAAGAAAGAAAGAAAGAAAGAAAGAAAGAACTACATAGCCAACTAGTGAGGATGTGAGGAAGTCTGAGTTCAAATCTGCCTCCCTCGATCTATTAGTGGGTGAATAAGGGAGGGGAGCATTGGTAAAAAGAGGGGGGAGTTGCTAGCTGCTTGGACAACATGTATCTTCAAAGAATGAAAGTGTGGTGAAAATTATTCTAAAATTAAAATGGGGGGAGAGTTTAGAGGATTACAGCTTTGGGAGCTATTTAAGTGGATCAGGGGAAACATGAAGAAATGAGGGACAGCTTTCTGGGTAACCACAGAGATGATAGGTAATGGGCCATGGTCCATCACACCCTAACACAGATTTTGGCTCACAACAGGAACTCATTGTGGGCCCAGGTAGAACCTCTCTGCTGGTGTGCACCCCCTGCCCAGCCAGCCACAAGAACTCTGCCCTTGCCCAACCAAGCTGACCAACTGTGCCTGCACCCAACTGCAGGAGGAAGAAGCTAAGCACAGCAGCTAAACTCAGCCAGGCACATCTGGATGAGATCAAGATTGGTGGATCCTAACCCAAATTTCAATAGGCGCTAACAGCATAATGTCACCAAAGTGCAGAGATCATACAAAATGACAAAGAGAAGGAGCAAGATGACATCTCATATCCTATGCCCACCCAGAACAAATAAAGGAGATGGTATCATGGAAGAAAACAGGAATCATAAAGCCAGAATCTCTGAATTGGTAAGATCTGAAGTAGACAGACAAGTGCAGAAACATATAGATGAACTCAGATCAGAGATAACCTCTCAAGGAAAAAAAGAAATGCATGAATTAATAGCCTCTGAAGTGGAAAAACAACTGCAAAAAAGTATATAGGAAATCAGAC
>PVKN010019051.1:0-15000 GCA_004027915.1 Capromys pilorides | reverse complement strand
CAAATTTAAAGTACACTAGAGTGCAATGTTGTGAATTACCTCCTGTAAGATAAAATTCTTTTCTGGGGGCCAGCCAAATACCTCAGTGGATTAAAGCACCTGCAAGCAGGTGCAGGGGACAGGGGTTTGATTCCCTAGGCCTGCCATGCTGGCCCTGCCCCCGGCTCACTGAGATGGCAATTGAGACTGGGCATGGTGACACATGCCTGTAGTCCATCTCTCGGGAGGCTGTAAATAAGCGGCTCACTATGAGTCCGATCTAGTAGTGAGACCCTGAATACTCTGTAGACCCTTCCCTAAAATACAAATAAATAAATAAAATCCTTTTTATTTTGATCTTTTTGAGACAGGTTCTCGCTATGCAGCTCAGGTTGGCCTTCAGCTCACTTTGTAGCCCAGGCTGGTCTCTAACCCATAATGATCCTTCTGCCTCAGCCTCCCAAATGCTGGGTTATAGGCATCTTGTTTTCTGAGATGCCATGTAATTCATGCTGGCCCTAAAATTATAACACTCTTTTTTTGTGTGTGTGGGGGGCCAGGGATCCAACTCGGGACCTCGCACTTGCCAAGCAGGTGCTTATGCCTGCTGAGCTATCTCCCAGCCCCTACACTGTAATACTCTTGCTAAGCCTCTCAAGGATTACAGGCATGCATCCCCACCCCTTGGCTCTGTAATTAAAATTTTTTAAGTTAACACTTTCATGTAGTTCAGACTGAAAGGCTGATTTTATATATATTTAAGTATATAAGCAGTTAAGTCTCCTTTGCTTGTCTTAGCTGCTTTGTGCTGGTATAACAGAATAGGCTGTACAAAAGTGGATTAGCTTGTGAGCGCAGCACGGGCAGCTACTCTTCTCTCGTGAGGCCCCTTCTGCCTGCCTCATAGCGTGGCCATGGCTTCATGGCAGGGATAACAGCCCTCTCCTGAGACCTGGCCCGCTCCTCTGACCAGTATTAATCCCTTCCAAAGGCGGTGTCTACACGAGCCACTTGTGAGCGTAAAGAGGAGACAGACTTGCAGCAAGGAAAGGACAGGCTTAAGATAAAGACCTTGGAGGGGCTGCTGGCTCTGAAGGGCCAGCATGGCAACTCCCTTAAGACTTATGGGCTTGTGAGGGTAATAGAGCAGGAGGAAGCTGCCAACTTCTCGGGGACCAGGGCTCCTGTCTGGGTCTGTGGTCACTAGGCTGTTTCGTTTGTCCAGGGCTCGCTATTCTTCTGGAGCCGAGGGCTTCCTGGTCTGTACTATGAACCAGAATTAGGATGGCCTAGTAATTAGGGGCAGTGGTGGTCAGGAGGCCACAGGGAAGGGCCGGGGCCCCAGGAAGATGGCCTGTGGACTCTTCCCTTCCCTAAACTCCTTGTACTGGGCTCCATATTAAAAGCTCTACCTCTTCACTGCCACCAGGCTGGGACCCTGCTCATGGCACTTGGGGCGTTCGGGCAAAAGCTCAGCATACCTGCCTTCCCATTCCTCCTGCCACTTAGGTTTCTAGTTTTTTATCCTTCCAGTTATTTTACAGGTCACACCGAGGACATGCACACATTTATTCATAGTGTATTCTCTCACCTTTTTTTTTTTTTTGGTGCAACAACTTAGATATATTTAAGTAAAAACAGAACGACATATTTTTGGTAAATAAAATTTAATACAACCATCCAGTCAAGTAATAATGGTTAAAAAGACATTAGTGAACAACTTACATAAATTTAAACTATGCAAGTATTTAAACAAAACATGTATTACTATGCTACAATAGAACTGAGAATAATGAAACAAACTTTATTTTTTATCTTCACTGTGAAGGCTCCAGAGCCAAGCAAATGGCCCTTGGCAACTACCAGTCTGTATGAGTTGTAAAGCAAGTTATACTTTTATTCAACTCTAAAGCTGTTGTCTTCGATAGCTCCAGAAGCTCTTGATAGAATTTTAAATAAACTGCAGGTAGGGGTGATGGGAAAGACAACAGTGAATGTCTTTTCAAGAAAGTTAAAGAAAAAGCTTGTATAGGAAAAAAAAAAAGCATGTAAGAATGGAATAGGAGTAGATATGCTTCCACGAAGATATTGGAAATGGCTTTTACAAAGGCCTAATCAATTTAAGGTCAATGTTACCTGAATGTTTTAAAAGAGCACCTGGATATCAGAAAAGTAAAAATGAAAAATAAAACTTCAAATGCCCAACAGCTTCTCTTGACACTCTCATTCTGCCAAGCAACCACACAGTTAGTGCTCATTAAAACACTTTAGAAGGGAAGTTTATCGCTTTATAAGAAACAAATATGAAACTTATCTAAGGTTAGATTTGTTTAGATTGAGAACTTGAAATAGCACTGGTAACTTAAGGCACATAAATTCAGATGTGTTATTTTGAAAACACTAAAACAGAAATCCTTTTCTTTGGAATAATATATAAAATAAGTTATGACTTTTTTTTTTTAAAAACCTACTTATGATCATCCTTAGTACTATGTAAATTTACTATCTAAGGCAATCACACAACTGTAAAACATTCATACAAAACATTTAAAAATGTCTAAAGTACGTTGAACATGTCTCTGGAATTACCAATTCACACTCCTGGCTCAAGTGACTCCTGGCGCCTGGCATTAGATGTGAAGGTGAGTACAGCTAGCTGGTCAGATCCACTGAGAGGTCAACCACTGCCCCACTCTAGCTATGTGACATGGCGAATTTACCTAAAAGGAATAATAGGGTGAGGTGAAGTAAACCTGGCTTTGAACAGAATGCACAACAAACCCCAATAAGGCCAAAATTATGTTGGGGTTATTTTCTCAAGTTTACTAAAATAAAGGCAGTCCACAGGAAGCCTTAGAGGACAGCATCTTCTCTCTCGGCACCATATAAATAGCAAGCTTTCCTTTTAGAAGACACAGGCTGAGATGTCTTTTCCACACGTAGACGCCAAGACATACAAGGCACGCACAAGCTACTCAGCCCCTCGACTGTCAGGTACAGGGTCTCACAGTGTGTTTGTAATCGATTGCTGTGTCTACGTACCAGGAAGAAGAAACCCACTCCTGGTTTGCATACTGACAAAAGTAGTATAACTGAACTTTTGTCTTCCTGAGTTTGAAAAAGGGTTGACAGAGATAAACAATTCATCTTCACTCAGAGAAAATGTTTTAGATCACAAAACATTTCCATCTTTCTAGGTATAAAAACGTTCAACTACTGCCATGTGTGAAGCCCCTTTACCAAATTAAATTTTCTCTAGAATCAGCTGAAGGCCAGCCTTTGAAACACCCCAAGTAGGCAAAAGTGACAATACCCTCCCTGAGTATTTCCATCATCTTTACTTAACCTGGTTTAAGTGGAGTAAATATTTATATTTCAGTCGGCCAACGGTTACTGCAGGCTCAACAGGCCGCCACTGCACACCTGTGCAGGAAAGTTAGCGGCAACATCTTAGAAGAGGAAGTCAGGTCACTTGTTCACTCAGACACGTATCAGAAAACAGGAAAGAAACGCACACGAGCTACCCTCCACTGGTCTGTGGAGCATGCTCTGGGTCCTCCTCACCACTGAGGCATCACAGCGGGGGCAGCAGACCTTCCTGCCCATGTTTTCTGCACTGGTAAGGCTGGTGTGCTGCGCAGATTCTGACAGCACAAAAGCCGCCATTACCAACACTTGCTGTGTGTTCTCGTTGCTGTTGCTGTTGTTGAGACAGACCTTGGCCATGGAGTACAGGCTGGCCTCAAGATGGCAGCAATCCTTGTGCCTCGGTCTCCCAAGTGCTGGGTTAACTGGCGTATGTTACTAGGCTCAGCTCATTTTGTACTTTTAAATATAAAAAATACTAGTGGCTGGGGAGATAGCTCTGGGGCACAAGTGCCTGCCTGGCAAGTGCAAGGTCCTGAGTTTGATCCCCAGTTCAAAAAAAAAAAAAAAAAAAAAAAAAAAAACTATATATCTATATATCTATATAGATTTATCTACATAGATATATATCTATTTATATCTATAGATATATCTATATATAGTAGAAATGCCCAGTTAAAAATTCTGAAAATTGAGGGGCCGGCAAGATGGTTCAGCAGTGTAAAGCTCTTGCTTAGGAAAGCTTAGGCAACTGCAGGGCCCGTGGTTCGATCCCTGGCACCACATGTTACGCCAGCCCCACCCTCAGGGCAGCAGCCATAAAAAAAAAAAAAAAAATTCTGAAATTTACTATGATAAAATTTTTACTGTTTTCTGATTATAAACTAAAAATTCTTGATGTGTATATAACCGTACTATATATGTACATATACACATACGTGTATACTACTCAGAGGTTTATCTGAACATCACCTATCAGAAGAAAATCTTTCAACTATGGGATGACAGAATGAATATAACCTGACACAAATTTGCTTGGCATATCCTTTTCACATAACCTAAGGCTTCGTCTCATTTTATGCAGGATAATGGCATTATCAGAAATTAGTAAAAGATCTTTAACTGGAGTTAAGTATCAGTTGGTTAACTTTTAAAATAGTAATTTTCACTGGAGATATAGCTCAGTGGTACAGGTGCCTGCCTGGCTAGCACAAGGTCCAGAGTTCAATTCTCAGTACCAAAAAAGAAAAAAAAATTTTTTTTCTAGGACTCAAGATGACTCTTTAGTGGTCAGCTAATTTTTTTTTTTTTGGCAGGACCTGGTTTGAATTCACAACCTTGCACTTGCCAGGCAGGCACTTGTACCATGGAGCTATCTCCTAGGCCCTGGTCAGCTAATTTATGTAGAGAAAAAATTAAATAATATGGGCATAATGGTGCACGCCTGTAATCCCAGCACTTAGGAGGCTGAGGCAGGAGGATCATTGTGAGTTTGAGACCAGCCTGGGCTAGAAAGTGAGCTCAAGGCCAGCCTGAACTGCATAGAAAGACACTGTCTCAAAAAGAACAAAAAATTGGCTTTTTTTTTTTTGCAGTACCGGGGATTGAACTCAGGACCCTGTGCTTGCCAGGCAAGAGCTTATTTCACTGAGCTATTTCCCCGGCCCCCTGGCATAATATTTATGTTCAAACAAACTCTGGCTTTTAGTTTCACTTCGAATTTACAGTAAACACATGGATATGAAAAATAAATGTGTAACAAAATACAAGTTAAGATTTTTATAATAGACAAAAATACTAGGATACAAAATTATCTTGATACAGCCTCTTTATGTGAAGTATCTGTATATATGAATGGACAATCTTACAAATACACATGAAATAATAAGTATACTTTGTATAATACTAAGCATGTACAAAACTTTTTACATACATTATCTCGTTTACTATAAGGAATTTCTGAACTAAATAGGTTCATTTACAAAAGTATAATGCATATGATTACTATACGAATACAAGTGTCCCAAATTGTACAAACAATTGGCTTTCAAATAAAATAAAAGATACCTGTTTTCTGAATTGCTTTGATGGTTATTACAAAAGTTATCTTTTTTTAAAAGAATTCTATTTGGTACAGGGTCTTGCCTACACAGCTCAGACTGGCAGTGATTCTCCCATTGCAGCCTCCCCTGCGCTGGAATTCCAGGCGTGCATCAGCACACCTGGACTCAGCGGCCAGCTGGGAGCACCCGTGGGTGGGGCCAGTGTGCAAGGGGTTGAAGCCCCGTTCCTGTGCTCGCTCAAGTAGGTGCTTAGTGTGCTGAGCTATCTCATCAGCCTTTATATGTCATTTTAAAATTACAACTTAAAGCATTCCCTAAAGATATAGTTTTTAGGGTTTCTTCAGAACTTAAGATTTTAGCTAAGCATTAAAATTTCTCCATCTGAAATTTCTAAGATGAGGGAAAAGAGTTTACCAATGTTAGGTTTTTGATCGCTACCTTGCTTGTAACAGAAAACTGTCACTATAATCAGGCATCTGCCTCACTCCTATTACGACAAATACATACAATTATAATGTGAAGGACCACAGCAACTAGGAAGTGACTACAGCAGGCTACTTTGTACAGCCTTAAGCGGCTGTGGATAACGTCTGTCCACCCAGAGGCTCACAGGAATTGCTTATGCTGCAGTTCCTTCCATGTTCACTTATTTGCCTTAGAACAAATTCTACATTCTTTTCTGAATACTGGTAAGCTTTATAAATTCGAGTTGAGAAACATGAAAAGCTGTTTGTCTTATGGAAACTTGAAAATGCTGATCAATATTTTACACAATGGGTACCAGATGAAAGATGTATCTTAGCAAACAACAAACATTCTTTTTCCAGATAGTAAAGTATAAAAGAAAAATGGACCCACTGAGATATATGGTCCCTGGTTTGGCCTATGAAAGGTACCCTCACAACAGAGCATCTCAGAACTTTCAGCTATCCACAAGACAGTGGCTAATAGGGACCAGGTCCATATCCAAAGATGCACTGTTTATTACAGGCCAAATCCTGATTTCGCCTTTATTAGAGGCCAAATCCTGCTGAGCTGGAGAGACTCAACACTGCTTTTCCCAAGACCATCTTAGGTGGTGTACAGCACTGGAGAGGCTGAGGCAGGAAGATCTCTAAGTCTGAGACCAGCCTAGGCTACAAAGTGAGCTCAATGCCAACCTGGGCTGCATAGTGGGATCCTGTCTCAAAAAGACAAAAAAAAAAAAAAAGCAAGATCACGCTGCTTTTCAACTCCTTCCCAGGCCAAGGAATGAGCCTTCCTCAGAAGACTTATTTTGATGCACAGGTACTTGGAAAGTCACCATAGGCCACATTGTTTTCTTTAGCCATGATTTACTTTTTCTTAGGAATTAATCTACACTTTTAATCCCTCTTTTATGGACATTTTTGTATTTCCTACTTCCCAAACAATATTTGTTTTATGTAAGACAGCAAATATATAAGAATGAAGTCACAATAATTCAATATTTTTATGGTACTCGAAGTGTCATTATTTTACATTGCTATCAAAGGAAAAAATCTTCAAGAAAAGTAACCAATTTGGATATTCTATATCAATGAGATTTTTAAAACTAATTTTTCCTGTCAGAATGCACTGTAAATGTTCTCAGCATTAGGTGAGTCTACCTAAACGAAACCTCAGTCCTGCAATTTTCTCTACCTAAGAAATAGACAGTCTTGTAGCTAAGGTATATAAAGTGTGCAAGATTCCTAAACAGTACGCAGACATTATTTCCTACTCTCCACAGGCTTCTTACAAATATTTACAGAGGTACACTCCCAAAAGCCAAGCAACAACTGCTATTACCCTTAACAAGAAGTATTTTTTTTTTTCAATTGTAGGAAAAAAAGCTTTATTACAATTTATAAGATTGACATTTCCGGGAGAAAGGCACCGGGATCATTATTTTTACTATTTTTACATAGGGTGTGAAGGAGGTAAATTCCCACTCTGGAGTTTCAAAACCTCTCTCGTCTTGGCTTGGCGCAGCTCCTTGCGTGAGGTAGCCTGGCTTCAGAGCTTAAAGCACTTCTCGCTGTATCTGTGAATGGTCACGCAGCCATGGTAGGACACTGGCCTGGGCATGGCAGCCACACCTGTGATGATGCTTGTCGCAGGATCATAACACAGAATAGTGTCTGTGGCCTCTCCATTTTCCCGTCTTCCACCCAGGATATATATTTTACCATTGCACACAGACATACCACAGTTTTCCTGTTTAACCAAATACACCAAAAACAAACAAACAAACAAACAAACAAAAAAAAACAAAAAAACTGCTGAAGAAGGTAACAAACTGACAAGTAAAATCAGACTTACTTTAACACAGGCAAGAAAGGGGGCCTGACACAGCTAACATTCCTGAGCCCAACTTCTGTCCTATGCATGAGTGCTGAATAATTCTGCATGTATCAAGTGAGCATTAAAATAAGTTTTGTCAGTAAAAGGGGCCAAGATGTGGAAGGCAGGTGGGTGTGACAGACTGACAAGAAGATCTGAACTCAATGGCAGCTCAACAAAAGCCTTTTTGTAGAGTGTGACTTGCTTCTACTACAGAAGGTTCTTTATTATAGCAAGTAACTACTGCATGCATTATTCACGTTAGAGGATGAGTGACAAGTTGACTGAAAGTTATAATCAAATGAACAAAACACTGTTATTATGTAGAGGTCTTGGTGGGGACACAGAAATGCCCCAAATACAGTTAACTTCCCACATAATGGAATTCTTAGCTCCATTGTACTCATGTATCAGTAATATTATTACATAAAACATTTCTTTGCGTGTGGTACTGGAGAATGAACCCAGCCCCTTGCGCCTGCTGGGCAAGTGCTCCATCACTGTGCCACACCCCTAGCTCCTTGTTGTGAAACAGGTCTCACAGGTTACCCACGCTGACCTTGAGGTTTGCGTACCACCTTTGAGCCTCTCAGTAGTGGGATTATAGGTAGGCACCATCCTGCCCAGTTTACTGCCTATTAATCCTAGTTTGACACAACAAACAATGAAACAGGTCCACCAATTTCAATCAACATTTCTACTTGGCCAGATATGCTATATATAAATTTTTCTCTAGTAGAAATTATTATTGTTTTTTTTCTGTGTTTAGGACAGAGTCTATGGAGTCTACAGGGTCTCACTATGTAGATCTGACTCATAGTGATTCTCCTGTTTTCAGTCTCCCTAAGTGCTGGGATTAAAGGCACTGGCCCAGTCTCAATTGCTGTTCTAATGTGCCCTGAAATGGGGACGCTCTACTAGAAATTAAATCTTATTTTTTGGGACCAGCTCAGCCCACTCTGGGGCAGGGCTGGCATGGCATGTGGTACCAGGGATCTAACTGCAGTCAGTCCCTGTGTTTGCCTAAGCAGGCACTTCAGACTGCTGAGCTATCTCACCAGCCCCCAGACATTAAATCTTGGTCCACTTATATCATAGCACATGTCTTTAGGTCTGAAATAATTAGTGAGTACTTAAAGATGTCTCTATTCAAGAGTATTTATATTCAAAATGACGTAGCATATTATGATTAGTGAATGTCACCCAGATTACCACCCCTGAACTGTCCCAATTTTTATAGTTTGGGCCAAACTATAAAAATTTTCATCTAAAGTACAATGAGTTTCTGTCAATTTTAAAAGTCCTGAGTATAACAAAAACAACAAAACATCATTGATCTCCAGGCACAAGCTATTTTTTACTACTAAAGCTTATAACTATGTTGAGATTATTCTAACTAAAAATATATAATTATAATAATACCATCTGGTTATCCATAACATTTCAGATAATGTTCAGACAAATTTAAATGCCATATAGCATCTCCTATTTGAGTAAGGTAAAGTGCAACGAAGAGCATGATAAAAGATAGCTAGAGGGAGAGCACGGGAGGAGTCTCTTGCAAATGGGGAGGGGCCCAAGGGGACGTCAGAGAGGGAGGGGAACTGAGTTCCATGACTGCAAAAGGAAAAGGTCAGTTCTAGCCTTGGTAATCTCAGGTTTTTGGAACTATGAAGTGATTTGTGGAAGATGAGTAGAATTTCAAATAGAGGAGGGGAAAAAGGCATTAGAGGCTAAGTGTACAGCATGAACTAAGCCAAAACCACAGATAGTTTATTTAGAGAATACATGAGACACATATTCAATTTCAGTGGGGAAAAGTCATAGAAAGTGATACTGAAAAGGAATAAAGATGAAAAACAACAACAACAACAAACGCGAAAGCCTGGAATGAAGTAACATTTTTGGACTGTTTAGCAGGTTTCCAATCAAGAGAAAGACACAATTAGATCTGGGGGAAAATAACTAGTGACAAAATGGTTTAGAAAAGTAAGGCATATTGGGCCTATTGATGCCCGCCTGTAATTCTAGCACTTGGGAGGCTGAGGCAGGAGGATCACTGTGAGCTCCCAGCCCAGGCTACAAAGTGAGCTCACGGACAGCCTGAATTGCATAGCAAGACCCTGGCTCAAAAAACAAACAAACAAACAAAAAAAAATAGAAAAGTGAGACATTAGAGAAAGTAAGGCTAATTAGAATATTATTTTTGCTTAGGTAAGAACATGCAAAAAGTAGGAAAAATAGGAGTGGAAAAAGTAGAAACTGAGGATACTGAACTAAGTAAGCTAAATTTAAGAGAAAATGAGGAAAAATCTAATAAATTAAATTTCTAGATTAGAAACAGAAAAAAGATGCGGAAGAAGATGAGTTCTACTTTAAGTCTTAAGTCTTCCAACATCCATGGAAAATACCAAACAGGCAAATGGAAATTGGAGTTTGGGTCAGAAGAGAAAGACTTTGATGGCGATAAAGACTTGAAGTCTTTAGAACAGAGGAAATCACTTAAGAATAGAGTAGAAACTAGGAAAAGGTCAGGAGAGGCTCAAGCAATATTCATATTTAAGGATTGGTTAGGGGAAAAATGAAAGAGAGTGAAGAGATTACTAGTGGTGACCTGTGAGATTATCTCATCCTTAAAGTGGTCCGTGTGAAGCCAGCTATCCAACATCAGAAATAGCACTTCAGTGGGAGAAGGAAGGATCAGAGCCATGAATCAAAAGATCAAAGAAAAGGGGTTTGGGAAATGATGGGGGTGAGGAAAGTGGGGCTCTAGGTAGAGTAAATGGAAGAGACCTCAGTGCCACAAATGACCAGAGAAACAACCAGTTTGAAAACTACTCTTCAGAAGTAGGAAAGAGCAAGGGGGCAAAGACTGGACCCTGAAACAGGTTAGGGAAAAGATATCAGTAGTCAATGCAATGCTAGTTCACCTTGGGTTGCCAAAAAAGAAGTTATGAGTAATTCAATACCCAAAATTTTTAAGAAGTGAAATCAATAATGATCAAGCACTTGGTCCCTCTTAAGATTTCCTTCCTTTTTGTGTGTGACTGTTTTATGCATTTACCTGTCGGCTGAACGTATTCTGCACGTGCATCCAGTAGTCTTCAACTGGATCATAACAATATATGGCTTTGGTCAGTCCACCAGCAACATAGATCAGATTGTTTAAGGACACTGCTGTTATACACCTCTTGGCAATTGGGATAGCTGCACGAAGGAGCCAAGAATTGGTTTCTGGATTATAAGATTGAACCTAGTGATATATAGAAACATCTAATTAAAATTGCTAAACAAACACATAATTTAATAAAATCTATACAGAAACATGATTAAACATCAGATCTCTTTAACAGAGAATTAATCTGATACTGAAATGTGTGAATTATGAAAATTCTCCGAAGAAATGCAAGTTTACTAGCAAGCAGTAAAGAGTACAAAGAGAGACTGTTTCCTGAATGGATGACTACCTGGTTTGCTTCATTTATTTCCAGTAAAATAAACATTCTGATTTTTTTTTTTAATGTAAAGTCCAGGCTCTTCTCAAACACTTAATTCTCCAGCTTTTATCTCTCACTGAGGTTACAGGAGTGCAGTGGTTTAAATTTTTAAAAAACTGTGTTCTGGGGCCAGTCAGATAGTTTAGTGGATTAAAGCACCTGCTTAGGCAGACACAAGGGCCAGGGTTCGATCCCCAGCATGCAGTGCTGGCCCCACCCCCAGGGCACACTGAGATAGCAGTTGAGACGGCACATGGTGGCATGTGTATGTAATCCCAGCACGTGGGAGGCTGAAAACAGAAGAATCACTGAGTCTGATCTGTGTAGTGAGACCTTGTAGACCCTATACTAAATACAAATAAATAAAAATTGTGTTGGGCATGATAACTATGCATGAACACAATCTCCTTACAAGTTCTAGGGAGTTGTTTCTTCAAAAGAACACAAATAAACTTCAATTCTGTATACTCTTGTTCTCTGAGACAGAGTCTTGCCATGTAGTCCAGACTAGCTTTGAACTCTCAGCAATCCTGCTGCACTGGCTTATTAACTGCTGGGATTATAGGCATGTGACATCACTCCCAGCATATGTACTTTGTTCACAAATTCTAAGTTAATGAACTCTAAGCAAGTAATATTTGACTACACTATATTAAAATTTAACTGAGGAAAATAATCAACAAAATTCACTCAACACTGCCAAACCAATTAGGTAGCTTATCCCAGAATCAACATGGCGTGTCCTGAGATAACAGGATGGGCACATTTTCTTTACTCCCGGAAGTCAGTGAACTGCAGCCACTCTGAGCCATTCTTGGCAGTCTAGAGGGGCTTCCTGTCTAAAAATACTTTGGAGGTGCAGAAAATGACCCAGTTGGAAACACCACAGTTACTGTGCCTTCTACTCACTTCCCAACAGTGCTGCACATGAATAATGTTGGATTCTGTAAATGATAGCAGCAAAATTAAAGATCTTGAGATCAGTTGAATTTCGAAAAGCTTGACCCCTATTCGTCACAGCAAATTATTATTATTATTTAATTTTATTCATTATTTATTATTATTTTTATTTATTTATTTTTTGTATTATGGTCGGCTCAGCCTGCCCTGGGGGTGGGGCTGGCGCAGCACGTGGTGCCGGGAATAGAACCGTGGTCCCTGTGGTTGCCTAAGCCTAAGCAGGTGCTTTAGACCACTGAGCTATCTCGCCAACCCCATCACAGCAAATTATAAGACCTATTTGGATCTTAGGAACTCAAAAGTCAACGCTTTCCCTCAAAGGAATAAGGTATCAGTCTATTTTTAAAAGATGCCTTCACACTGAGTGCCCTAACTGTGTACACACTCCATAGCTTTCTCTTTCCCTATTTTCATACATGGTTGGCGTGTTTTTTGGTTAGCAGTTTCTCTAAGAGAACGTGGCTTACCTTGTCAGAACAAGTGTTATCATCGGGTCCACCACCAATCACAAACAATTTGCCCACACAGCTGGTCACAGCAGGGGAGCTCACTGCTTCCTTAAGGGGAGCAACTTCAGTCCACCGATTTGAGAAAGAATCGTAACACTCTACACTGCTAAGTCTGTTTTGCCCATCGTAGCCTCCAACAACGTATACCTATGTGTAAAGTACATGAAAAGCATCCTATGAATGGTTTAAATTTTGAACAAGTTGGTTGAACAACTTAGGGATTTCCTATTCCTTATAAAGCCCTTCCCTGTGATATACTGTGTACATGTATGAAGTCTCTACAAGGAATATGATCATTATGTACTGCAAATATGTCCAAAAGAAAAGCTCTCGATAACTATAACGTCAGTATGTTTAGCACAGGTTTCTGGCCCTTTAAAAAAATTCAGTCCTCTTACTCCTACCACCATGGGGCTTTTGTTTCCCTAACAGCTCCCTTTCAATGAACTTTCAGTATCATAGGCATGTCGAGTACTTGTCTACTTTGCTGTACGTGCGTCAATGCTTTACACATGAAGAGTAACTGTTTGCAGTCCCCCAAGAGCCTATCTCTATCACTCCAGTGGGGGTGATATCACTTGTGTTGAATGTTCACTCATGGGGGATGAAGCATTCCATTATTATAAAAATAAAACTATCCAACTAAAGTATTAGGCAAGGATTATTATATCATGAGATCACGGAAGGCAGGGGCCACTTATTATCTCATATATTCCTGGAAAAGTCATGAACTCTATACTTCAGAGAGCTTTCACATACATTTTTTATATAAATAAGAGGAAGGTGGGGTAAATTAATATTTCTGTATGACAAGTGAGTCAAGGAGTACAGTATTTGTTTACTCTATGTAGTCCAGGCTGGCCTGAAATGCATTGTTATCCTCCTGCCTCAGGCTCCTGAGTGCTGGGATTTCAGGTATGCACTCATACACCTGGCTACACAATATAACTTCAAAAATTAAAACTCCTACACATGTAATAAAATATATACTATAAGGATCAAGATAGAAATCTAGATTAAGGGCCAGAGAGATAGCTCAGCAGTCTAAATCGCCTGCTCAGACAAATCTAGATTAAAGAATCCTGAATCTTTCATTACTGTTTTATCGCTTTCTCTGTAACCTTGGGCAAGACATTTGGGGTGCTATTTCTCTATATAACTGATAAAGTTGTACTAAATATTCTCTACAATTAGTTCCTGCTGTAAGATTCTATACTCCAAATCACCTTAGGTTTCTTTATAGAAAATATGTATAAATTTAAATGATTTTACACATTTGTATTCAAAGTATATATCATAATTTTTGGTTTTCACTGAGTACTTGTTATATAACAGGGATGATTCCTTTTACTTCTTGATTTAATGTTTCTGGGCACCCTTAATATGCTAATATTTGCTAAATAAATTTGAGTTCATCAATATGGAATGGCTTTTGAGACATAATCATTTGTATTTGCTTTTATACATCCAGGTTAAAAAATCTCAAGTAACATAATTTTAGTTGGACTTCATCTATTATTTTAGTCTGTTTTCCAATAATACTTTGTCATTCTTTTTTTTGTGTGTGTGTGGGACCAGGGTTCGAACTCACAACCTTGCATATGCCAGGCAAGGACTTGTGCCACGGAACTATCTCCCCAGCCCCTACTTTGTCATTCTTTTTTTAAATTAATTAATTAATTAATTAATTATATTATGGCCGCTCAGCCTACCCCGTGGGTGGGGCTGGTGCAGCATGTGGGGCTGGGGATCGAACCGTGGTCCCTGGGGTTGCCTAAGCCTGCCTAACCAGGCGCTTTAGACCACTGAGCCATCTTGCCGGCTCCTACTTTGTCATTCTTGAGGGACAGTTACCAAACTATATCTGACACAGTAGGTATAGACACACCAAAGTTTCCGAAAAGATTCTACTAATACTTGTACATACTGAGATACTCCTTGACCAACAGCCATGCATCTTCTTAATATAATGGCTTTTTATATTAGATTTAGCTTTTAAAAGAGGGTCCAGTATGCTTTTAAAATGTTTGGCAACCATTAGTCCTAGATGATTCTCAGGTTAATAAGGACAGTAGATATTCAAAACCCAAGTTATATGGATTTTTATATTAATTTGGTATAATCAAGAATATATTTTCTTTAATATGCTATTGAGTTTAATATTGATTTTAAGTTTGTTTTGTTCTTATTTATGAAATTTTAAAAAGATAAAATAACACTACTTTATAAGCATATTTTTGCCTGCCTGCTATGGGCAACAAAATGAAAAAAGAAATGGCTTGT
>PVKN010019050.1:0-16556 GCA_004027915.1 Capromys pilorides | reverse complement strand
CACACACACTGAGGAACTATCTCAGCATCTTTCCTAGGATTGCTTTACTACTCATGCTATGTAAGAAAAATCCCTTCTGCTTTTCTGACTCCATTTTGTCACAGTTGAGCCACCAGGAGCTGACAGCATAGAACATACCATTAAGGTGCAAGGAGGAAACATCCCCAAGAAGCAGAGGATTGCCATACATAAGACACACAGCAGTTAACTGTGAACCCCAAACCATGGTTCACACTTTCTGCACTCATTTCCTGAAGTTAATTTCTGTCTTTCGCCTTTAAAGAGCAAGTGATTGTATAGAAGAACCAGAGCAGGTCGCAGAAACCCAGGCTGGGGTAGGAGAGATGCGAGAGCTGGGGTGAGACAATGTTTTTTAAACTCTCTTGAAACTGATTTTACAGTGTCGTTACAGTCTTTCAAATAACCTCAAAAGTACATTCTTATCATTCTGTTGTATAAATATATCTGACATGATAGACCATTGCTGACTCCGTTTTCTCTTTCTGGAAGCTAAATTTGGAGAATGTTAGCATTAATTGAATAGTTTGTGTTTGAAGTAGTTTACAGGACAAACTCAAGAGATACAGAAAAGAGAGAAGACAAATTAGCTTTCATGACTGGTTTGAGCAGTGTGAAGATAGTGGGTTGTTTTCCCTCTTCTTAGTATCTGTATTTCAATTATGCTGCTGGCTTTTCTGAATTATGTACCCCATACTGTGCTATTTCTATAATGTTCGCCTTTTAATAACAGCTTGCCAGCCCTTTTTTGGGGGGCAAATGGGCACCATAGTAATTTAAGATGGTCATGATCTCTTGGCCCCAAGAGAGTCCCCTTTACCCAATCCTCAAGTGTGTGGAGTTGGCTGCTACAAGGTCTGCTGTGGAAATTAATCATTTCTTATGTCTGGCTCTCTTACCCTTTCATTGTATTGTTCATTTTGTATTAGATTAAGAACTAAAGCTAGAGAGCTGAGTAATTTTTTAATGTTGTTTTTGTTTTGAAGCAAGGTCTCTGTAGTCCAAGCCTGGCATCGAATTCAAGGTGATTCTTCTACCTCAGCCTCCTGGGTGTTGGGATTACAGGCATACGCCATTTTACCCAGCTATTTTTCAATAAAAGCTTGATGAAGCTTGAGAAAAAAAACCTTCATTCTTAGTGTTTTGTCTATTCTGATTTCTTTTAGCTACTAGGTTCATAAAAATTTTTCTCATTGTGCTAAAATCTTGTAAGTTTTTTTTAAAGTAGCATATTATCTGATAATATGCTGTCTCTTATATGTGACCTATTTACTGACCTGTGTCCATTAGGCCATATTTTTATCTGGCAGTAGAAAGTGTTTTTCTTCTTTATGCATATAACCAAATTGATTGGTATTAGGAATATAGTATTAGGAAGTTAAAAAAAGAATGGTATAAGGAAAAGTGAACATGAAGTACCTGATCTGAAACCCTGGGTCCAGTCTAAGGTGGTGTCCTGTGGCACAAGCCTTGGGTCAGAGAACTTTGGAGCCTTAAGAGGAAAGCATGAATATTTCCTGAACTGCCGTTGCCTCCTAATTATAGCAGACATTATCTGAAGACTTTCTGTGCTCAGGAGATAGTTTAGATTCCTGGAATACATAGATCACAACGGAAAAGTTTATTTGACCGGGAGTTTAGAAGTTAGAGGAAAAGATAGGACAGATTAGTGAATTTATTACTGATCATGTCAAGCAATAATTTGAGTATTGGAGATAAAATGGTGAACCAAAACAGAGTTCCTGCCCTCGTGGAACTTGTATTCTTGTGAGAAGAAGAGGCAAAATAAAATACATCAGATAAATAAGCTGGCTGTGGTGGTGCACGCCTATAGTCCCAGCACTTGGGAGGCTGAGGCAGGAGGACTGCCATGAGTTCAAGGCCAGTCTAAATTTTTACATAACAAGATCCTGTTTCAAGAAACAAAACAAATATATACATATATAGGTGAATATATGTATACATATATGTATACTAGATATGTATGTATATGTATATTATATATAATTAGGATGTATATATGTATATAATTAGGATGCAATGGCAGTTCAGGAAATATTCATATATACATATATACATATCCAGTGAAATGTATATATACACCTATGTGAAACCAGTAAAAGATTTTGAGCAGACAGCTAGCATGATGTAACTTCCTTTATGAGACATTACTCAGGCCACTCTGTGGATTAGATCATAGAAGGGCTAGAAGTAGGGAGGCTGATTCATATTCAGAGATCATTCTACAACACTCCCAGGTGAGGAATCATGGTGCCTCAGAGCAATGAAAGCAACAAGAAAAGGTCAAATTCTGAATATATTTTGAATATATTCCCCCCAAGTGCTGGGACTATAGGCGTGCACCACCACAGCCAGCCTATTTATCTGATATATTTTATTTTGCCTCTTATTCTCACAAGGATACAAGTTCCATGAGGGCAGTTTATAGAGTTGATAAATTTAGTTAATAGATTGGATGAAGGCTGAAAGAATGAATAGGTAAAGATTACCTCAAGGTTTTTGATTTAGCAAGTAGAAGAAGCAGTTTTCATTTAGTGACATGGGGGACACAACCAGGGGAACAAGGAGAAGTCAAGGAATAAGACAAGGAATAAGAATGAGGAGTTTGATTTTTGAACAAGTTTGGGATTTGGGTGTTGGTAGACATTCCACAAGAACATAAATAGCATCACCAGGCAGTCCATGGTGTTTGACAGAAATGTTTGTAAGGGTGCAGCAGGTCGTTGAGTGTCATTGCCCAGCCTCATGTGATGATGGGGATGGAGACCAACAGCTTCACCATTTCCTATGAGCCTGGGCTATGAGATGGAGTGGAAAATGCTGCAGACTACAGAGTGTACTATAGAATCTCAGGGTAAGAGTTTTACCGGTTAT
Source organism: Capromys pilorides (assembly GCA_004027915.1). Classification (NCBI taxonomy): domain Eukaryota; kingdom Metazoa; phylum Chordata; class Mammalia; order Rodentia; family Capromyidae; genus Capromys; species Capromys pilorides. Next base: position 13,643 of record PVKN010019050.1, on the reverse strand, counting down.
CTGCTCTAGTTCCTCACCCATTTGTGGATCCGTTGCAACAAAAATGTTGTCTGCATTTAGCTGAGAAACCTCCGTTTCAGACTAATCCACAAAGCAGATATCAGGAAAGGCTAATTTCTCTGAAATGACATGTCCCTTGGATCGTGGAACAAAGGCAATGAAACAGAACACAGATGACCTGGGGCACTGTGACAGCTTGCCTTAGGTAGACTCCCATATGTTTTCAAGCCACTGCAAACCCAAGGACAGTCTGTCTCTTTGCACAGGGTAGAGTGGGTCACATGTTGGGTATTTTGTTAGTAAGAAAGAGAGGGCACAGATAGCAATGCTTTTTTAGATTTCCGGGTCAGAGATAGACAGGCAGGCAGGCAGGCAGGCAGACAGACAGACAGACAGACAGACAGACAGACACAGGATTTGAATCAGGAGACTGTGTATAGATGATAAATGAGAACTAAAATAGAATAGGATTTGAGACCCTCTTAGAAAAGTGAATGGTTTGTAGCTTCAACTTTTGGCTATGCATGAAAATTTAAAGTACACACATATATGTATAATAGTTGAGTGCTTATATCTGACATTGTGTTAAATGCTTTTTTTATGTATTTATTTTTATTTTTTATTTTGGCAGGATTGGGGTTTGAACTCACGACCTTACACTTGCCAGGCAGGCACTTGTGCTGCAGAGCTATCTCCCCAGACCCTTAAATGCTTTTTTATATGGATCATTTCAGTTCATCTTGACAGAAGCAGTAACTAGAACTCAGATCTGTCTGACTTCAAAGCAAATGCTCTTAAATACTATGCTAAGTCAGGGTTTAGAAAAACTTTTTCTGTAAGGGCCAGAAGGTAACTATTTTTAGTTTCATAGGTCTATTCATTTCAGTTATTTATCTTTGGTCATACAGTGCAAAAACAGACATGGACACTAAGAAAATGGAGTTGGTTGTGACCTAACAAAGCTTCCTTTGCAGTGCTGGGAATTGAATTCAGGGTGTTGTGCATGTTAGGCAAGTGCTCTACTACTAAGCTACCTTCCCATTCCACTCTCCTTTATAAGATGAGGTCTCACTAAGTTGCCCAAGCTAGGCTTGAACTTATGATCTTCCTGCCTCAGCATCCCAAGTATCTGGGATTACAAGTGTGTTATAAAACTGTGTTTTTAAAAGACAGGTAATGGGGCCAGCAAGATAGTGGACTAAGTATCTGCTTAGGCAAGTGCAGGTTTTTTGTTTTGTTTTGTTTTTTGTTTTTTATGGCCGGCTCAGCCTGCGCCAGGGTTGGGGCTGGTGCAGCATGTAGTGCTGGGGACTGAGTCCTTGCAAATGCCTAAGCTTTCCTAAGCAGGCGTGTTAGACCACTGAGCCATCCTCTGCACCACATGCTATGCTTCCTATCCCCACCCTGGGCATGCTGAGCTGGCCACTGAGACCAGGCATGGTGGTGCATGCCTGTAATCCCAGCAATGGGGAGGCTGAAAACAGGAGGATCACATGAGTTTGAGCTACATAGTGAGACCCTATACCAAAATACATTTAAAAAGTAAATAAAAGACAATTAACATGCTGCATGTGAAAAGTGGAACATGTCTGCTGACCCCTGCTCTATGTATCTTTAATTATAGTTGTAATGCTAACTAGTGATCATAGATTTTTCTTTGGGAAATAAATGCTACAAAAAAAACAGACCTCTGTTATTTCCATTTTTCCAATCTGGTGTGTTTTGTGGACCACAGAAATCCATTTATTTCTGTCTGGGTTCAGTATGGTAAAGGAAATGAGAAAGTGGGTTTAGAAGTTCTTGCTCAAATCTTGATTCTGTGGCACCCTGCAGTATAGTCGGTCTCTTCTTACCTCTCCTCTTTTCCTGCTCGGCAGTCTGGTTGAATAGATGTTTAAGCAGCATGCAGACAGATTGAGGAACATCAGCTATTTTCATCCAGAGTACAGCACTTCCCGTAGAGCCCTATTCCTTCAGTAGCTCTTGACCGTAATGGTGAGAGCACATTTGAACTTCCTGGTTCGGGTTTAGATGCCTCTTGCAGCTGTGTCTCAGAAACAAGAGAGAACCAGGGAGTGAGTTAGTAGCTCATTTGTTGAGGTTTGGCAGAAAGCAGAATTCATGACAGAAAGATGACTTGAGAAGTATGTCCTGAAGGCCACTGGAACACTTGCAGCATCCACCTAGCTAGTTAATACTATGTATCTTTCATTAAATTTTATTTTTTGTGGTAGTGGGGAATGAACCCATAGCTTTTGCTCTGAGGTACATCTCCAGCCCTTTTTTATTTTTTATTTTGAAACATACTTTTGCTAAATTTTCCAGCCTGGGCTCAAACTTGCAGTCCACCTACCTCAACCTCCCAGAGTGCTAGGATTACAAGCACATATTATCATACCTGGTTTTTACTGTATATCTTAAAGGGGATGATGGTAGCCATTAGAAAGTCAATATTTCAATAAACATAGATTAAAACCACTTAAGCACATTTATAAAGCAACAATCAAGGATCGAGAATATAAATAATATCAACTAATATACAAACTAAAAGAGAATATACAGCTGTCAAAGGAATTATGAAAGGGAGAAATCAAGAAATCAAGTTTTTGAAGAACTAATGGATCAGAATTGTTCATGCAGTTGTGTTGAGAACTGAGAATGTAGCTGAAATCAAGACAATCAAAATGTTTGTAGTTTTGTAGTTAACATTCTAGTGAAAAAAAATAGCAAACAAAATAATTCTAGATTTATAATTATGAAAGAACTAGTGGTATATGTTATTAACAGAAATGGTAAGGGTATCCTAATGTGTTACTATTGTAAGTGTTGGGGAAAGACGTTTCAGGTGGAGAGGACAGCAGGTGCAGAGGGACTGGAATGGGAAAGGGTTCTTGAGTGAGGACACGAGTGGGATGGAGCTGAATGAAGTAGACAACAGTACATGGTAGAAGTGAGAGAGAGTAGCAGAGGTCCCACGGTGCAGGGCCTTGTAGACCATGATAAGAACTTAGAATTGTGTTTGAAGAACAACAGAAAGCCATTGGGTTTTGAGTAAGGGAGTGTAAGATCTGACTTGTATTTTAAAAATTTAACTCTGGTTGGGGCCTGGTAGATAGCTCAGTAGAATATGTGCTTGCCTGGCAAGTGCAGGGTCCTGAGTTCAATCCCTGGTACCACAAAAATAAAATAAAATAAAAACTTACTCTTTGTGCAGAGTAAGTAGAATGGATTGGAGAAAGATGTAAGAAAAGAGAAGACAAATTGGGAAGCTGTTGCAGCACAGATAAAAAGTCATAGGGTTGATTAGATTTGAGGTAGTAGTGGTAGAGGTAGATTGATCCCAATTATATTTTAGAGAAGGCACCAACAGTCTTGGGATGGAAGTTTAGAAAAATAAAATAATCAGAATAAGTGGGTCTTTGTCATATACTTAGTTAGCAGAAAGGAAGTAACCCACAACATTGAACCTGAACAATAGTTGGAGTGCAGATATCTTTTAAACTCATAAAGAAAGCCAGACTTAGAGAAAACTAATGCTCAGAGAGATTAGTGATTTGCTCAAGGTAATATATGTGACAGGTAGTAATTTGCCAAGAAGAGAAAGCCTTCGTGGAGGAATGAGTAAGCAGATGGGTTTGGGAAGGAGGAGATCTTGAATGCTAAACTGAGGATTTTTATTTGATACACTAGCAAGAGAACAACTATAGAGGAAGGAGGGCATTAAATGTTTCTGGATCAGGCTGGTAAGATAGCTCAGCGGTCTAAAGCACCTGCTTAGGCAAGCTTAGGCAACCGCAGTGACCGCGGTTCAATCCCCGGTACCACATGCCAGCCCCACTTCCAGGATGAGCTGGTTATAACACAAATAAATAAAGTTTTTTAAAAAAATGTTTCAGGATCACTGATGCTTAGATTTAGCAGTGACAGAAGAACTGAAGAGGAACATAGGAGGTGTTAAGGAGGCTGAATTTCACTCACTAATATAGGGCATAAGGGAGAAAATGCCAGTTTTATGGGAATAATCAGTGGGACAAATTAAGTTAAAGTATGGATTAAGTAGAGAAGTTCAAAAAGACCATTGGATCTATGAGTTTAAAATTCAAGATTTGAACTTGAGAGAGCAGTATTATCATAAAGACAGTAATTTGTACATTGAAAGTGTATAAAATTCCCTGGGACAACATGTAGAGTGAGAAAAGGGGAAAGAACAGAACAATGAGGAACACTGGGCTTTTTAGAAAATAAACAAATGAATAGGGTGTGGCAACATTGCCTGTAACCTTAGGAGTTAGTGGAAGAGAGCTTCAAAGAAAAAGTGGGCTGTTGAATGTATGGAGTGTTGTTTCGGGCAACAACGTGTAAGAAATCTAAATTTCTGGGTCTGGGGAGATAACTCAGTGACATAAGTGCTTGCCTGGCAAACGCAACGTCTCACATTTGATCCTTGGCCTCTCACACCATGCCAGTCTTGGAACTGGGTGTGGTACCACACACCTGTAATTTCAGCACTCCAGAGGTTGAGGCAGGAGGATCACTGCGAGTTTGAGACTGGACAGGGGGCTACAAAAGTGAGCACAAGGCCAGCTCAAACTACACAGTGAGACTGTCTCAAAAAAATTTGAAAAAGAAATCTAAATTTTCATTAGTAGGTTTTTTTCCTCCCCTTCGGTACTGGGGATCAAACTCAGGACCTTGTGCTTGCCAGGAAGGTGCTGAAACCATGGAGCTATCTTCCTGGCCCATAGTAGTTAAGTTATTAAATCAAGAAATGTTTATACAACAGATTTAAATATCTATAAATCATATGCAGCTTTATAAAATGCAAAACATAGAACAAATGTGAGAAACGGGTGCTAAGCTAATTATAGGAGTATATGGCATTTTAGGCAATTAACTTACATTGTGTTTGCATGGTGGTGTACACACGTGTGCATATGGCACATGCAGTTTAGTTTTGGCATGATCTGGCAGACACTGTCAGTTGTCCAAATTATCACTCATTCTCTGCCCTTTTCTATCTGTCAGATTCCTCTTTATGAAAGTCTGGAAGGCTAAATTGTGTCCCAAGGTATTTTGTAGTGAGGAATGGCCACGTAGGCAAATACACCTCTGAGGGAATTTCAGAGAAAGCTTTTGCTTTCCTTCTAAAAGGGACCGTGGCACTAATGAACTGCAGTGCCTTCCTCTTTCCTCATTTTTGAATATGGATGTAATTTCTTCCACTGGGGCACCCATCTCATGACCAAGAGGATACAGCAAGGGAATTGCAAAGTCAGTAGCCCTGGAGTGGTTAACATGCTGCGTTAGGGTTAGCAGTGCCTGCATCCGGACTTCTTCTTGTGTGAGGAAAGTAAACCTCCACTTAAACCACTCTCATCTGCTTTTCTTTGGGGCTGAATGGTTAGCTGTTTTATGGGACATATATTTTTATTTGTATTTGAAAATATACGTGTAATTTTTTTTTGGTGGGACCGAGGTTCAAACTCACGACCTGTACTTGCCAGTCAGGCACTTGTGCCACTGAGCTATCTCCCGGCCCCACACATGTATAACTTAAAACTTAAAATTATTGCTTGTGTTGAGGGTCACCATGTTTCTAAGTAAATGATACTGTTACTTCTTGATTTATTGACTTATGATTATCTGTTTATTTTTCTAAAATGGAGAAAGTTTCATTCTTTTACACCTTCCTATCGCATTCCTTCTATTATATTAATATTCTAAATGATTATTTTGAGTCAAGCCTGTACTTATTATTTAATTATTATGAGTATGTTCATGTTATTTACAGCTAACGCAAATAAATATACTATGATAATATTTTGGCACATAAATTTTTTTCTCAAAATTAATTTCCTAGGGTTATTTTTACTTCTTTTTTTGGGTCTTTTCAAGTCAGGGTTTCATGATGTAGTTCAGGATTGCTTTGAACTCACTTTTTTTTCTTTTTTAACTCACTTTGTATCCCAGACTGACCTCAAACTCATTATGATCTTCCTGCCTCAGCCTTTCCAGTGCTAGATTTAGAGGTGTTTGCCACCACATCTAGCCACTTAATTTTTGCTTCTTGTATTTTTTCAGCTGAGAAGTGTGTGTTCATCTTGGATGCCCATTTTTGGACTGGGTTTTTAAATTTTGGGTCCCTAATGTTTTTTTAGTTCTTTATAAATTCTAGATAGAAGACCTTTGGGTACTTATTATTTATGATGTTTTCCAAATTTGTGGTTTGTCTTTTCACTTTCTTGGTAATTTCTTCTAATGTGCAAAAACTTCTCAATAAGAGGAGATCCCAGTTGTTAATTCTTTTTTTTAATGGCCAGCTCAGCCTGCCCTGGGAGTGGGGCTGGCGCAGCATGTGGTGCCAGGGATCAAACTGTGGTCCCTGCAGTTGCCTAAGCTTTTCTAAGCAGGGACTTTAGACCCCTGAACCATCTCGCTGGCCCTACCAGTTGTTAATTTTTTCAAGTATTTTCCGTGTAGTTTGATTTTTGTTCATGAACTATTTGCCTACCCCCTATGTCTTCCAGATTTCCACCTACTTTCTCTTCCAGGAGATTTTGTGTTTCTGTAGCCACTTAATTTTTAGTGTTAAATTTAAACCTCCTTTAAGAACTCTAAAAATGAGGGTAATCTAGTACATCAATTATTTATTTGAGATACATTTTATTTTGTTTTGTTTTGAACTGGCTGCTCAGGACACCTGACAGACAACCTATATCCTGGACTTTTCCTCTACTATCATTCCAGAATTTGCTTTGTCTCTCTTTCTTATTAGATCCTTTATTTATTAAAGCCCATACTTTTCTTTTTTAAAAAAAATATATTTGCTTTATTTTTTTTCTTTTAATGAGAAATACCAATGTGACATTTTCACAAACATGTTAGTAGTACATTCCCAGTAATTGATACAATGCATATTATTGTTCTTGTAGTAGTTACACAGAGCACAGGATGCAGACATGATAATTTTTCTAATCATTGTTGGTACAAAAAATTTCTTCTCATTGAACTAAGGGAAAGTAGTTGTATACATAGTCCAGTATACATAATTGCAGTGGGTTATTGGCAGAGCTGGCAATGTTGGAATCTGTTGATTTAAGCCTTTTACAGTTCAGCATACTAATCTAGCTTTATGTTTTATGCCTTGTGATTAAATTTTTCTGCTGGGTGGTTAAGGGCAAGTTAAAGCAAGACCTGTATAACAAAACATGGAACTTTTGTATTTCCCAAGGTCAGTCAAATCCCCTCAGGATTTACTTTGGAACCATGTACAGTCCTTTGTAGAACTATTGTCGGTATCAGCCATCTGGATAAGTCACGACCATTGCTTGACCAGTTTGCTCTCTGTGAAAATTTGAGAGAATGTTTTCTCTCTAGGTGACTCTCCTTAGGCACACTATACATTGTCAATCCCTTTCTTCTGTAGTCCCATAATCTCCTTGAACAGAAAATTTGGGAAACCACAGTACAACAGAGCCCATACTTTTCTGGTTTTTTTTTTTTTTTTTTTTTTTTTTTTTTTTTTTTTTTTTTTTTTTTTTTTTTTTTTTTTTTAATGTATTTGGTTGTTTCAGGGTCTCACTATGCAACTCAGACCTGTGATAATCCTCCTGCTTTCACCCTCCCCAGTGCTGGGATTACAGGTATATACCACTACACTCTGATTCTGGCTGCCTCAGCCTGCCTTGGATGCAGGGCTGGTGTGACATGTGGTGCCAGGGATAGAATTACAGTCTTTGCGCTTGCATAAGCTTGCCTCAGCAGGCGCTTTAGTCTGCTGAGCTATCTTGCAGGCCCCTGTTTGTTGGTTTGTTTCCCTCACTTTTGTGAAGCATCTTCTAGTAGCTTCTTGCGGATGCACAGGAAATAACTTTCTTAAGTTTCAATTATAGTTTAGATGTACAGATTATGTACTGTCAGATTTTTTAAGGTATTTTTCCATTGTCTTTTAGCATCCATTGTTTCTACTGAGTAATCCTGTAACAGTCTGGCTCTTAGTTCTCGGTATTTGGATTATCTTTTTCTTCTTGGAATCTTTCTCATGTGTTTTCCACGATGATGTGAAAGCTTGATGTGGATCTTTTCTCCTTCATTATGGCAGGCTCTGTGTGGGCACTTCCAGTCTTTAAACTCACGTCCTTCAGTTCTTACTATGAAACTCCACAATACTAGCTGCTCCAGAAATCTGAAAGCCCACCAAATATCAACTAGCCAATCTTTTGATTTACTCTTAGAAAAGAATAAACTGTTGGTATGTTTCCCAATTGTCTGAGTCAAACAGTCTTATGCAGGCTGTAACTCATCTATTTCCAATCCTGACATCAGCCTTTAACAGTAGAAGTTCCAGTAATCTCTAACCCTTCAGCCTTTCCGGCTGTTAGTTTGAGTGGGGAAACTGCTTTTATAGCTATTCTCTCATATATTTATATGACATAATTTCTCTTAATAATATATCCAGCCCTCAGTATTAATGGTTTCTTATATCCACAGGTACAATCAAACGTGGAATTTAAAATACTTGAAAACATTATGCCTGGACTGAACTTTTTCATTTCATTATTCCCTAAATAGTAAAGACAGTATAGTATAGCAACTATTTCTATAGCATTTACATTGTAATATGTGTTATAATCCAGAAATGAATTAAAGTATAGGGAAGATATGGGCAGTAAATACTATATTTTATCTAAAGGAGTTGAGCATCCTTGAATTTCTGCTATGTATACAGCATCCATGGATACTGAGATATGACTCTAGTAGTAAAAAATTCAGCAAGACAGCTCTCTTCCATGCAGTTATTTATGGATCCAAGGTGTCAAGTGGTACTTTTGTCTTTAACATGTGGCCTGTAAGGAGGAGACTACCATAGGGATAAACACCAATCCAGCTAGCCAGCAGAAGAAAAGAATAGGGAGGGGTATGCTGAGGAGAGTTCTGTGAGCCAGTCCTGGAAACAGTACCTGTCACTCTTCAGCTCCCATTCCCTAGGACTCAAGTCACGTGCTCATGTGTAACTGTATAAAAGAAAACATAATCTAGCTCTCTGTCTGGGAGGAAGACAAGGAGGACTTTAATGAGCAGCTGGTAGTCTCTGTCATGTCTGCATTCTGGGAAGTAAAATGATGCAAAGCACTCAGCTTTCTCTAGACTAGATCAGTTGCTGCTTTGCTTTCTGTTGTTCAGATTCCAGAATTTGGTCAACATCTATTTTTTCTTTAACTTATTTTTGTTTTTATGGGTTTGGGCTTTTCTTACTCCTTTTCTATCATTTTAGTGAAATGTTGGTGGGAGCAAAGGTAAATGTGCAGCTGTGTTGTCACTTAAAACTTGTGAGCATAATGAAATGGGCAGAGAAAAACATTTCTGAGGTTTATGTGGGGTTTTGACTGTGAATTTCCTGTCCCCAAATACTTTTTTTGGAAATATAAAGTTAGAGTAAAGCCAGGCGTGGTGGTGCATGCCTGTAATCCCAGCACTTGGGAGGCTGAGGCAGGAGGATCGGTGCGCGTTTGAGACCAGCCTGGGCTACAAAAGTGAGCTTAAGGCCAGCCTGAACTGCATAGTGAGACCCTGTCTCGAAAATACAAAAATAAATAAATAAATAAAATTAAATAAAAATAAAGTTAGAGTGAATGAATGCAGTTATAAGTACTGACATAGAAAAATGTCTTTCATATATTAAATAAAAATAGAATATTTCAGGGGCTGGGGAGATAGCTCTGTGGCACAAGTGCCTGCCTGGCAAGTGCAAGGTTGTAAGTTTGAACCCTGGTCCTGCCAAAAGAAAAAAAAAAAAAAAAGAAAGAAAGCTCAAAAATAGAACATTTCAGAAGCATGATAGTATGATCTGACAATTGGTTATGTGTATAAAGGTTTTTTTTGGGAAGGAAATATATCTAAATGTAATGCTCATTATTTGTAAGGTTTAGGACTGAGAAGGCATTTACACCTCCAGTTTTATATACTTCAGTGACATTTGAATATTTTACATTTAAGCATGTGTTTGTGCTAAACACATAGTTAACTTTGGTACTCAAAGAAAAGAACACAAAGAATCCAGGCCAATGTACTAAAGAAGTTAAGTAAAATTAAGGCTGATAAATGTCTACCAAATTTGGGAATTAGGAGACTATTATTGGTGTTGTGGGACCAGAAGTGAAAAATACAGAATATCAGGAATTACACATAGTTTTTTGTTTGTTCGCTTTTTTAAAGACTGTATCAGAGATTAGAGGACTGAGAATTGAGGAGGCAGAATCTGAAGCTTTGTGGATGAATTTTCTCCTCAATAGCCAGTGGAGGAAAGATCCAGGAGAAAGGGAGAAATACATAAGGAGGATTACTTCATGGATAATAATTTTAGAACTTCCCTCATTTTCCATTGATGATTACTCCTTGGAAAGGCTAAGAATAGCCAGGTAAATTTTGTTCTCCAAAGCTTAGGTGAGAGGACATTGATTAGATGGCCTTGGAAGCCCCTTCCACTCTTTACTTCTACAGTCAGGTTATCTGTGTTGGTCCTGCTAAGCATGTACTCAACAGAAACAGATATCCTGTTTCAGTATCTTCAGTATGGCTTGATCTAGGAGTCCAGACTTTTTACTAAGAGAGTAGCATAGGAAATTTTTTCTTTTGAAGAGCAAAGCATTCTCACAGCATTACATCACAAAATCTGACTGAGTTAGCACTTCCTACAGTCCCTCATCAAGCTAAGTTCTCATTTTCTTTGTAAGTGTCTCTCCCGCTTCCCAAAAAAATTTAATTTAGAACTTTATTTTTTTTTGAATCAGTATTCCGGGAATCTATTTCTTCAACCCATCAGGATTAAAAGAGTCATAGCTCTTAACTCCAGCCTTCCTTAGAAATATGTCACTGGTGATGAAAATTACCAGTGCTACCACTTTCCCCAGAAATATTCTAGGCCCTGGCCTTCTAGGAGAGATCGCTTTACAGCTAGAATCAGAGAAGGAATGTGGTAGACTAGAGGCTAAACTCCATGTTTTCAAGGATTTTAAATCTTATTGTAAAGTTGGAATAGGATGGTTATATATAGAGATTTCTTGGTTCAGATGACTTTTAATCAAAAAATATCTTAACTTTCCAGAGACCGCTTTGAGCAGGGATGGTAGAGCAGGGATGATAGAGCATGAATACATCTGCACAAAAATATCTCCTAAATCTGTCAAAGACCCGACTTGAACTCGCGTACCTCACTCTGCTTCATGTTAACTATCCTCGCATATATCCTCTCCTGCTTTGTGGGCAGTGTCTGTCCCTATACCCCCCAGTTTTGGCCTCCTAAAAGGGGGGAAAGTATATAGGGCAAGAGGATGTTAGTAAAGATGATTCCTGTGGCTTCTTTCCGGTTACAATGTATATCTGTTGAGAGGCTTGCTCAGCAGGTAAGAATTTTCCCACCCCATCCACACTCTGGGTGGTTCAGCCCACGGAAGAGCCCAGCCACCAAGTCATCTACTGACTAGGTATAAAAGATAAGACTGCAAAAGAGTGAGGCTTGGCATGAAAGTAAGCAGACTTCTGACTACAGGTAGTAAGTGTTGTAACTTCTGGGAATGAACTGCCCTTCCTACAGACGTGCGGTCATCTGGAAAGATGCAGATGGCACTTATTTTAGACCAAGGCCATTTTTCCTCTGAAATTCACTTATAAGGAGAGGGAAGGCAGTAGACAACAACCTCAGGATCTGCTAATTCTAGTTCTGCTGAACTAACCCCATCCACATTTCCCATTGTACCTGGCTTTCATTCATTCATGGTAGCCTATTGCAAATTGGTTTGTAGTACCTGGCTGACAATACCAGTGAAAGAAATATAAGCAAGAAAAGGTAAAGTTCAGTTACATGGGGCTCCTTCATTATATCTGTAGTATTTAGGGGACAGTTGGAGAAGCGTGGTGTGGCCTGTCACTAAAAAGTCTCTGCTTTCTTTTCTCAAGCAACCTCATAACATTCTACAGAGGCGCCTCATGGAAACCAACCTGTCCAAGCTGCGAAGCAGTCGTGTTCCTTGGGCCTCCAAGACCAACAAACTCAATCAGGCTAAGTCTGAAGGACTGAAGAAGTCTGAGGATGATGACATGATTTTGGTTTCTTGCCAGGTAATGTTCATAGAATAGCTTTTCCAGGGATTTCAGGAAAGTAGATTTTGGGTCCTTTTATGATTTGAATAATAGACTCTCTCCTCCAAACTTTAGAGATTCTGAGTCTTACGGAATTCCTAAATGAGTTTTAAAGGTAGTACTCCAGACAACCCTGGAAATGCATGCAATATTTGTATGCATGGCCATCTTTATGGGGAAAAGGACCAAGGCTTTTCTCAGATTTATAAAGGAGAATATGATTTAAAACAAAAACATTAAGAGCTACTTGGTATATAGAATTAAGCACTTAAAGTCCTTTAGGATATTTTGTTAGCCTTGCATTTTGCAGAAAAAAGAGCCAATCAGTGGCAGGTTTAGCAGTGGACACTACCAACCCATAATGAGAGGACACTCTCCAACTTTTTCCTTTGGCATCTGCCTCTTGCTTTCTGCATCTCACTTCCCTTTTACTTCTCTGCTTCCTACTAACAGTATGCTTCATTCCCACAGTGTGCTGGAAAGGATTTGAAAGCCTTGATTGACACAGGATGTCAGCATAATCTTATATCCTCAGCCTGTGTGGACAGATTGGGGTAAGTTGCCACTTGGGTGTAGAAGTCAGGTGTGAATACACCCTTTGCCTGAATCTGTTTTGAAGCTAGAGATGGTGAGGGTCTCCAAGGAAGCAAAAGAGAAGTATGCGAAGCTCTCAGATCTCAGATGGAACCAGAGTCCTTAGCAGACAAAAGAGTAGTGAGCTGTGTGGCAGCTGGGAAGAATCAGTAAGCTGGAAGCCCGGGGCTTTCTGTTAACTCTTAGATTTTGAGTAGAGATCTCTGGGCTCTGGAATGAAACAGTGTGAGGCTCCTGGTTCCAGTGTGCTCTGTCCTACCCACTAGACAGAGAATTAAAATTAACTGCTCATTGTTTTACCCCAAATGGATGAAAGTGGGGATATGGTTGGCCTTAGGGTTTTTCAGGATGCTTCTTGAGAATACACTGCTTGTCCCCAAGAAACATTAGTCAGAACTGAGAAAAGGCTGCTTTTGCTACTCTCAGTGGGCAGTTAACTGGGAGTGTGCTAGGGCCTTTCCTCTCCGTGCAGAGTAACAGAGGAGATCTGACGATCTTCCTGTTGCCATGCTGGGGAATGATGTGAAGCAGACATCTGATACACTGAATGTCTTCAGTTCTGTGGTACTAGAATTGGAAAACCGTTCTGTGTCTTGTCTCCTTTTCATTCAATATCTACTTTTATTTCTTTCCTTTCTTCAAAAGAATCAGATGGACTCTGAGGTCTAGCCAGAAATCAATGTGGTCAGCCCATATTTTTCATTCTCTAGTCTCAAGTATAATAAATCACTCCCCTGGCCCAAATCTCTGTTTGCAGTAATCACCAAGACAGATGTAATGGCCATTCGGACCTAGTCAAGATATTTATATTCTTATAAGGCTTACACAGAGCTTCATTTGTGTATAATCAGTGCCCTTCCACGTGATGTATTCCTTCTGTGTCATGCTGTCCTCTACCCTCTACCCCTCAC
>PVKN010019048.1:0-16552 GCA_004027915.1 Capromys pilorides | reverse complement strand
CCATTCCCTCCATAATTGGGCAGTTTATGCCAACCTGTAGGTTAATGCTGGTTAAAAACCTCCCGATACACTCCATATCCTTTCATGGAGCAAACAAGAGTGGGTTAGTTCCTGTTTACTTGTCCCTTGTTAAGAGATCAGATTACATAAAGCCAAAAAATCCTTGAGAAATTATAGCTGATAGCTAAATTATCTTGAGAAAAATAGTGGGAAAACAATCTGCACTGTAAAATCGTTTTCACTTAATCAGTTAACAGTGAATATAGACCCAGCCCAAATTTTAGAGAATAAAATGATTCAATGTATTTTTTAAAAAGTATTTTAAAGCGACATATGGAGCATATATTAATTCAGTTTGGATGATAAAACCCAAACCTGTGGCAGGGATTATTAGAGCCAATTTTCTCCTTCTAAGATAACTGAGCCAAAACATTTATTAACTTTATAATTATGTGAAAAAAGAATACATAAAATTTTTATCGGGTGATGAACAATTGTATGATTTTTTTAAACAGCATTAATCTTTATTCTTTTTTTTTTTTTTAACTTTATTTATTTATGTTATGGCCAGCTCAGCCTGCCCTGGGGGTGGTGGGGGTGGAGCTGGCATAGCATGTGGTGCTGGGGACTGAACTGCAGTCTCTGTGGTTGCCTAAGCAGGCACTTTAGACCACTGAGCTATCTCACTGGCCCCAATAAATCTTTATTCTTTTTGGTCTACACATTTAAAAAATGATTTTAGTTTCTATTAACCCAACCATGTTTTTAAGCAAAGAAAAAGCTCAGCATGATCATGTACACAATCATGTAAACAAGCCATACCAGTTTAATCAATATTGTATTAACCAGAAAAAAATCAGCACTGCCCATTGAAAGAGGTGCATTTCCAAATTCCTCAGACAATTTTATTAAAAAACTCACAATATCATATAACACATCAATTTTAGTAATTTCCTTTTTATTCAATACTGATGTGCAGACTCCTTATTTGTAGTTAAGCAGAAATGAAAATGTACCATAAGAAATAATATCTGGACTTAGCTTTTAACTTCTACTTTTGATGGAAGATTGATATGTTGCTGACACAGAAAACCCTAAAATGGAATCCTGCAGCTCCTACATTCCTAATTTCCAGGCCATTGAGCCTTGGGGTTAGAAAGCAATCCTTCTGTTAAAAGACATGTATTCCTTAGCAGGTACCTTAAAAACTTTATTTGGACAATAATATTTTCTTTGGTAAATTTTGTAATTAATGAAGGTGTATAAAATTTCCTTCAACATATTTAATACTGAGCAATTTACAATTCAAACACAGCAAACCAGGTTGATGCTAACTCCGCAGCTGGGGACGCACTGTTCAGTTACCTTCACGGCTCTGAAAAGGGTCTCTACCACACCTGCCTTCAAATACAGTTTTAGGAAAGGACTCACTTATACTTCAAGCTATACTACTTCTATTTTTTTTTTTTTTTTGGTAAAATCTATATCAATTATAATAGCACATTAGAAGACAAATATGCTTTAATTTGTAAACATTAGAAACACCTTTTTTTTTGAAATTCAGAAGCAACTCACAACCTCTATTTCTGTGCTACATTGCATTATTTTGCATCATCCCAGCTTTCTGATAGCTTCTATCCTGAATTTGTTATTTTTCACAGAACTAATGGTTAAGATTATAGAAATACTGAAGAAATGACCAAAGTTGGGGCTGTGTGATCTGGTCAGCAGACACACGCCTTTGTGGGCAGGAGTGATGTATGGAGAGCCCCATATGAACAGCTATTGCTTAGGTTGCTCAGTGCCACTACACCCATCAGGATACACAATGTAATATGAAAATTTCTCTTATGCTACCAATTAGGACCAACATAGCAGGGAAAACTCCACCAGTTTGGCGACTCGTGATTTTATCAGTGCTATTAATTATACACTTCATCTTCGTTTTACCTGGCAAATCCTCTAAAGAGTTTAAATGATCACTATCTACTTGATTTTGACATAACTTATTTTAAAAAGTAGTACAAATACATAAGTGTTTCAACCAACTTGGTGGTGAAGCTATGACAGTAATCACTTCAGCCTGAAAGATAAAAAGCCTATGTTCAGACAGTGCAACACAGCCACAGTACAGAAAAGCTGCCCTACAACTCTTACAGATTTTCTGATCATAGCATGACCTATTCAACTTTTCAAAACTAAAAAACAAATACACAAATGAAATACTGCTTTTTAAAACTTACTCTGTAATGTAATCCAAGCTAAGAAATGGAGATGCCCCTCCTTGCCAGTGTTTCAGTATGCTACCCATTAAGACACGTACTCATAGTTTATGTACAAAAATGAACATGCAGAGAATTAAATGAGACGACTGTCAACAACTGAAGTACCAAAAACTAGACTCATACAAACCTCACAAGGTGAGGCAGGAAAAGCACCCCACTTCATTAAAATATTCACAGAAGTAGTGCAAACAAAACAAGCTGAAAGAAGTTGTTTCAGTATTCCAGTGCCTACTAATAAATATAATTAATTTGAGAATACACATTGGAAATATTGAACCTTATTTAGCTGAGACTACTGCAGTGAAGATATTTTATATGGTATATACACTGTTGTTCGATGTCACTGTCACTGTTCCATTATGGAACTGTAAGCTTTCTACTACGAACCTTTTTCAGTTACATAATGAAATATTGCTTTTATCTGCTCCACACACAGTAAGGTCCAATCTCTCTCTACACTGGAAATTAATGTAATTATGTTCCTTTAATCTTTATAATATACTCAGTTACACCATTAACTGGCCACCTTGGTGACTGAAAGCTGGCTGATTTAAAAATTACTTTGAAGTTGCTAGAAACACTGATCAAGCCTTTTTTAGTTTATTTTGCACTTAAATAAATCTTCACACATATCAACAACATGGCAGCATACAACTTATGTGGCAGAAAATCCGTAAGGCATAAATTAGTTTCAAGAATAATGTACCTATCCTTACATGTGTACAGACACCTACATTTCTAATACTTCCTTATCTATACTTATTAGCCTTCATTTTCTTCGAGATTTAATACTTTTCTTAATGAGCTGTATTCACCAACTACGAGATCAGAAATGTAAAGCAACTGTAGAAATGGAAAGTGTTACCACATTACCACAGGAGAGAGGCAGTGGGGTGTCAGGACACACCTGGTGGGAGACAAGCTCTGACTCTGGCTCTGCTTCTCAGTCGCTCGACTTGGTCGCATCACCACAACCCTTTTGTTCCTCAGTTTCCCAAGGCCACACACTGTGAGGGGAGACTAGCTAGAGTATCTCTAGGGTCTCTTCTAACACAAAAACCCTATTCTATAATAAATAGGCACAGAAGAGTGGACTGGAAAAGGAAAGATGATGTTTAGGGGACCCACATTTTAAGTTACAACCATTTTCCTCCTAGCTTATTAAAATATTTTCGTACTTTAAAACTTCTAGCCGGGCGTGGTGGCGCACACCTGTGACGCCAGCCCTTGGGAGGCTGAGGCAGGAGGATCAGTGTGGGTTCCAGACCAGCCTGGGTTACAAAAGTGAGCTCAAGGCCAGCCTGAACTGCATAGTGAGACCCTGTCTCAAAAAGACCAAACAAACAAAAACCCAAAAAAGACTTCTAAGTTAACTTCTCATTTTACATTTAAACTTTGCTTTGTAACACAAAGAAGAGTTCCCCAAACCCTCAGTTGTTTCTTTGTATTACTTGATCTTAACACAACTGTGTCAGATTGTTTTATTATAAAACCAAGTATTTTTTCCCCTAAATATATTTCTGTAAAGAGATGAGCTATTTTTAAAATCAAAGTTAAAAATATAAAACAGATTAGAGATAAACTCAGTGGCCTAAGTGTCTATCTGGCAAGTGCAAGGTCCTGAGTTTGATGCCTGGTACCAAAAAACAAAAAACCAAAAGGATTGAGTATGAGTTGCTGGCATGCACTTGTTCCAATGGTTATAAGTCTGAAAAAAAAAAAGAGCCTATTTTAAATTAAGAGGCAATAAATATTGTAGGGATTTTTTATTTTTTTTTATTTTAGGGAAGGGTCTACAGGATGTTCAGGGTCTGTTTATAGCCTCCCAAGAGCTGGGATACAGGCTCGCCACCCCATGCCCAGTCTCAGCACATCCCCTGGGGCTCGAGGGTGGGGTGATAGGGCAGGCCTGGGGAACCAGCGCTGGGGCCCTGTGCCTGCTTACAGGCACTTTAATCTCCTGAGCTATTTGGCCAGCACTCTGCAGTTATTTTTCAAAACTCAGAAAATGCGACAATTTGTTAAAACTTATTCATTTCATTTTAACTGTATCATATACAGCAAATCTAAAATCCTGAATGCAAAGCTTTCTTTGTTTTTTATTTTTTTCAGACAGGCTGTCAGTACACAATTCAGGCTGGCCTTGAGCTTACTTTGTAGCCCAGGCTGGTCTTGACCTTGCAAAAGTTCCTCCTGCCTCAGCCTCCCAGGTGCTGGGATTACTACAGGCATGTGCCACCTCACCCAGCTAGAATGTGAAGTTTAAACCAAATGAAATGTTTCTTTCCTGGTATCAAATCACATAACCGGAAGGAATGGAAAACAATATGAAGCCATGAAACATTAATGGTTATATAAGCAAAACCTTTTTTTAAAAAATAAAAACTTCTTATTTATATGGGTGGAGATAAATGAAGTCCTCTAAGACAGTCCTAAAATTAACTTTGTATGTATAACAAGATTCTTAAGCACAGGGTCTTTTACCATGAATTTTACAGCTTTTGCTGTAGTTTGGTTATGTCCTTTGTGCTTTAACTAAAATCATTCTTGACTTAGATCCAGTGTACACACAACTTTTCAAACTTGGAGGGGTTTTTTGTTGTTGTTTTGTCAAGATCTCACTCTCTGGCCCGGCATGGTGGCGCGTGCCTGTAATCCCAGCACTTGGGAGGCTGAGGCAGGAGGATCGCTGTGAGTTCGGAGACCAGCCTGGGCTACAAAAGTGAGCTCAAGGCCAGGCTGAACTGCAGAACAAGACCCTGTCTCAAAAAGACAAAAAGATCTCACTCCCTGTTAAGTATGATGTTCCTGAAGCCTTACCTCCTTCAGTATGTACACACTCATGCACCTCATTTATTTTCACTGTTTTAGCATTCTTTTCTTTTTTTTAAATTTTATTTATTTGTTTGCTCATTTGTTTGTTTGTTTCTTTCTTTATTTTGTGGCTGGCTCAGCCTGCCCTGGTGGTGGCGCTGGCGCAGCATGTGGTGCCGGGGATCGAACCGCAGTCCCTGCAGTTGCCTGAGCTTTCCTAAGCAGGCGCTTTAGACCACTGAGCCATCTCGCCGGCCCCTCTTTTCATTTCTTTGACGTCCCATAGTAAAATGAACAGAAACGAGGCTATTCCAAATGTCTTTGTGATCTGCATGCGTACATACCATGCACACACTAAGCAGCCTACCAACTCTACCTCCGCCCTCGACTTCGGCAGTACTGAGGACACCAGCTCCCACTCTAGTCGCCCATGTCCATACGAGCTGGAAGACACTACAGATCACCAAGTTCCAACAAGTGCCTCATTGTTCTCATGAAGATTCCAACATGAAATTGCCCTGCGCTTGTTTATATTAATGAGAAATGCCCGTATAATTTAAAAGGGGAGCTGGGCCATGGTGGAGAGACCTGTAGTCTCAGCACTTGGGAGGCTGAGGCAGGAGGATTGATGTGAGTTCAATACTAGCCTGGGCTGCAAAAAGTGAGTTCAAGGCTAGTCTGAACTGCAAAGCGAAACCCTGTCTCAAAAAGATTTAAAAAAAAAAAGTAATAATAAATAAAAGGGGGATTTTTAAGTATCAAAGGGCAAAAACTTTTTCTGGTTGTTTTATAATCAAAACTTACTGTAAGTTTAGTTGGCAGAGATAAAATTTTAAACTTTATTAGAATACTTGCTTTCTATAAACTCACTGTATTTTTCTTTCATGCTAATAAACTGAAAATGTCTAAATTTACAAAGCATTCCACTATAGTTTGTGGAAAGATAACTTAAAGAAGTTCAAGTTAAGTACTGTTTCCAAAAGCCTAATATATTCCCTTCGTTTTCCAAACATGAGAGCCTAAGACCCACAAGAGGTTGTAATAAGTCTTATCCAACCAAATCAAAATGTAAAATTTTTTAACCAGCAATGTACTCTTGTGGTCTCTTAGCAGTTACCAAATGCTACTTATATACATTCAATATCTAGCTTACTGGCATGACTTCAAAGTTTTATAAAAATGAGAAACTCTGCACAGATATATGATTAGAAGATACACAAATTGCATCACATTAAACACAAAGGCAGTGTGGTCCTGATAGAAGAAACCAAGTCAGTACCCCCTGGTAGAAATGTTCTATAAAAATGTGTCACATTGAAGCATCAGTATTTTCAGCCAATTATCTGTCCCTGATATATTTCCTTGGAATATATGACCTATCAGGACTTTAAGTTTTTTAATCCAAAAGATCTGACTGAATTTAGGTACATCTAGAAAGCAGCTGAAAGGGTTTCTCCAATAATCTTGACAGCTCAGAAAATGGACTGAGAAATCCCTCTCTTTACCTGAAGACGTACAATTCTACTTCAGTCATCATCAGCTCACAAAACAAAAAAGTAAAATAATCAAACCTCCCTCCCCCCACATACAATCCCACACACTAAACAAAACCCCTCCCCCACAAAACCCCAGCACCGAGTCGATCATTCCTGGGACACAGAACATAGCATGCCCGTTGGATTCTCTGATTTGTTAGCTGTTCAATCTTTAAGGAGAAAAAGGACCTTAAGTCTTAGTGGGAAGAGGGAAGACATGTTAGTAATGACTAGAGAGCCATTGAGAAAGTGCATTATCAACTATATCATCAACTTAGAGCCCAACTCTTGAGGAAGGGGGTCACAATTTGATTTAAATGCCTTAGCAACTGAATGTTTATGTCCCCGATAAAAGAAATGCGAGGAAGGGGAGCCACCCTCATTTTAATGAAAAAGTGCAGCAGTGCTACCCTTCCCCGTGCTTCTTGAGAGAACGATTGCACAGACTCAGAGAAGTCCAAAGTCGTAGCAGAATCTCTGAGGCACTCCTGGTTAAGACAAAAAAATATGATCCAGTCATCTTCATAGTTCCACAGATTATGTGAACAAACCCGTTTTCGTTTTGTTTTTAAACAAAAGCCAAAGAATCATTTCACAGGGATCATATCCAGCATGTCCTCTAACGTACCCTCAGTCTCACAGTGTTGAAACGGGACGACCGCCTACGAGGGATTGCACATCACCCGGGGACAAGGGAGGGAAGGCCTGGAGTGGCAAACGCATCACGCTGCTTCCCAACACACTGACAAGGAACGGGGAGGGCACAGGAGACGTGGGAAGGAGAGAAAAAAACCTTATTGCTGTCTCCATCGAAAATACAGTGTGAATATGAGGAACTAAATCAGATCCAACTGCGATGACCAGTATTTTCACAAGGTGGGATGAAGGGTCTTCTTGCTTAAGGAAATGTTCAGTTACAAGACAAGCAGAAACAGCAGAGCGGGTCTCGAAGCTATACCTGCGATATCAGCTGCATATTG
The DNA here is from genome assembly GCA_004027915.1 of Capromys pilorides. NCBI lineage: Eukaryota > Metazoa > Chordata > Mammalia > Rodentia > Capromyidae > Capromys > Capromys pilorides. The sequence goes on along the minus strand of PVKN010019048.1, from coordinate 8,938 downwards.
AAACTTGGGGAGCGGGACTGCTTGGTTAGGGGGGCTCCTGAGCTTAGGAGCTCCTTCCCATCACCAGCTTGACCCAGCCGGTCCTCCTGGAGGCTGATGGTTGAGTATCGGTTAGCACTGTGAGTGGCCAGATTGGTGACTCCTTCTGGGCCGACCGCGATGCTGGTACCTGCTTGGCTGCCATTGACGTAGTCAAAGGATTTACTGGAGGAAGCACTGGCTGTCCGGATTAGACTCACACTGCTGGTTTTTGGCACCGCCTGCCCAGCAGGCAGGCTCAGGTGTTTCTTCATTGGTGTCAGCTCAACGGAATCTGCACTAAGGTCAGCAGGCTGCTGTCCGCACTGTTGTCTGCGGGCTGCTGGCTCTCGGGGGCTCTCACTGGATTTGCTGGCAGAAGCTGCTTCTTTATCTCTGGCTGAACGCCCAGCTGCCACTTTCCGCAAGCTTCCCCTCTGAGAGGAGGAGGGTGCTTTGGTCCCAACTGGCTGGCTGCTGAGGGAAGCCCCTGACGAAAACCCTTCGTCAGCATCATTGAGGTGCGCAAACTCCTCTCCTCCATTCATGCTTTCAGCACCTAAAAACAAAGCAGGCAGACTCAGCGACAGCTAGCGTAAGGGAGAGGCAGAAGTGAACAACACTGGCCTCATCTCGAGTGATGTTTGCGGCAGGCTGCTAAAGGCCTCACTACTGGACTTCATGCACGTAACTCAGGAGGACAACCTTCATCTGCACAAAACTGTACTGCACTGTTGTTTGTGTTTGTTTAGTTCACATTTGCACAGCTTTGCTAAAACTATCCAAAACCGCACCTCAGCATCAGTATTTAGACACTTCGCTGTCACAAACCCTTACGCTCACTGCCACTGATTTACGACAGCCACAGCTACCTACCAAAGCTTTCTCCTCACACAGTTCTTAGCCTATCACAGGAACAGACTGCACAAGAGACTCTGCTGATTTTAGGGACCCAGCATTACACCAAAAACTCACTTAAAACTGAAGGACAAAACTTTCTTTTCTCTCTGCTTTGTGTTTTTCAGGCTGGTCTTGAGCTCACTCTGCAGCCCAAGCCTCCCAAGTGCTGGACTACAGGTACACACCACCACACCCGGCCAAACACCTCTGAGTATATTAAAATTTCATATTTACTTAGCTGCTTCTATATGATTTTATAACTTCTAACATGGAACTAGTTAAGTTTTCTAACTTATGATTTAAAAACTACATGGCTTTCAGAAATTTCACAACTCAACTATCTACAAACTGGTCTCCCTATTTTCTTGATCAGTTAATGTGAAGGAAATACTATTAGGGAGCAGAGTTGGGAATCTGGCAGGGACACTGAAGGAGAATCTTTTTGGCTGATACTATGTATTTCTATAGTATTTTAGATTCTTAGCACTGAGACATACACTGTTATGGTCACAAAACACTGTAATATTAATACTTCATGTAGAATGTCCATTCAACTAATGAAAAATTTTTTGTGGAAAGAAAAGCATGTAATACACTGAGCTTGTCGTTTCTAGAAAGCCCAATTCTCTCACTGAAAGTGCAATCAATCTCTTAGAAGTTAACATATTCCCCTTTTCCAAAAACTGATAATGGCTTATCATAGTACTATTGATTTGCAAACTATTTTCCATAGACAGCAAGAAAGTTTAATTAGAATCTACAAAACAGATCTGAATGTTATATTTAAGGTACAATGTTAGGAAACCATCTGAACAAATACTATGTTGAGACTTTCCTAAGCAAAATATATATAAAACACAATTTTTAACATATATTTGGAAGAATAAAAACAAGCTCTCATATAGATTAGTTATTTCTTTCCTTCTAAAGAGAACATCCGTAAAGCAAAAGGCACCTTGTTACAGTGTAGACGGTACACATACCAGCAGTTTAGTAAAGTCTAATCACCGTGCAAAGGCTCATGGGAGTGCGTGTATCACCAAGAGTAGCAGCTGGCACCACTTCTCTCAAGCCCTTCAAAGGAACTGCACAAAATGTACCTCAAGATAGACATTATTTCTATGAAATCGTTTTAGCCATTTACTAAGAATTAGTATAAAAAACTCCCAAAATACCCGAGATAATTAATATTAATGATATGAAACTGGGAGCAAATAGAAATCAGTTATTGGGTTTACCCAGTTAGGAAAAGAGACTGAGAGACCTGGTGCTAGCTTGGAATCTTGCCACATGCAGATCTGACACTCAAGCAATATGGCCATAAAAGAGATGGTGACAACATAAAAGCCGCCATGCAAGGTAAGAAACTGGTTTCAGTGGAGGGGAGCACTGACTATATTTTCATCACAGGCACTGTCTTCACATTACTGATGGACTGATATTTTCCTCTTTAATTTCAACATATAATAAACAATTCAAATTGGAGAACTTTATAAAACCATGTTTAAGTCAACTGTCTACATTAATACAAAGGCTCCAGCATACTACAAAATCACCAAATTGTTTTTTAATGTGTTTAGTACAGGATACAAAGGGTCTCACTATACAGATCAGATTTGTAGTGATCCCCTGTTTTCAGCCTCCTGAGCACTGATATTACAGGAGTGCACCCCCACGCCCAGTCTCAACTGCCGTCTCAGCACACCCAAGGGGTAGCACTGGCAGGCATGTCAGGGATCAAACCCCCAGCCGCTGTGTCTGTCTAAGCAAGTGCTGTAATCCGTTGAGCTGTCTGTCTGGCCCTCACCAAGGCTTTATTTTATTTGATTTTGCAGAACCGGGGATCAAACTCAGGACCTTGCACTTGCCAGGCACTTGTGCCCCTGAGCTATCTCCCCAGCTCCCCTCACCAAGGTTTTATTTTATTTTTTGAGACAGGGTCTGGCCATGAAGTCCACCCTGGCTTTGAAGCCATTATGGAACTCAGGGTGGCCTTGAATTTGGGCCAATCCTTCTGCTTCCACCTCCCAAGTTCTGGGATCATAGGCCTGTGCCACCATTCCCAGCCCAAGTTTGAATAATCTCTTTCTGTTAAAAAAAAAAAACAAAAAACAAAAAACAACTCTGTGTCTCAAAACATTTTTTCTCTTTAATTTTGTCCCTGCATGACACAATTCATGATCCAAAAAAAAGTGAAAGCAATTCTTAGTGAATGTTTCTCTTCACAACTGTCTTTCCTGCACATCCAGCTTCTTTTAACAGATTTAAAACTACAATCTAAGATACTAAAAACTCAAATAAATTTTTAGAAATTTTAAACTGGCTCAAGAAACTCACTTGCCTGTCCTGGTGGCTACACTTTACCATTCCCCTTCCTAAACTGACATTTTACCAGTAATTGGAGATGCTGAAATAGGATATTTAATCTTTAATAGGATACCAAAAGGAAATTACTATCCTGGCTCCCTTCTCAGAACTGTATGACTCTGGCTGAGTGTGATAGCACAGGCCTATAATCCCAGCCCTTGGGATGAGGCAGGAGGATCACCAAGAGTTCAAGGCCAGCCTAGGCTATATGGTGAGTTCAAGGCCAGCTGGACCACGCAATGAGGCTCTTGTCTCAAAAAAAAAAAAAACTTTCCTGATTAATTGGAAGCAATGCTTCAGACTAGTATGACACTTTCTAGAATTTTTTTTCTTTTTTTTTTTTGTATTTTAGGGAAGGGTCTACAGTATGTTCAGGGTCTCACTGCTAGATTGGGGTCATAGTGATCCGCCTGTTTACAGCCTCCCAAGAGCTGGGGTTACAGGTGTGCATCACCACGCCCAGTCTCAGCTGCGCTCTCTGGCACGGCCCCACCCCTGAGGCTGGCACAGCAGGACAGGGGATTAAACCGAGAGCCCCTGCACCTGCTTGTAGGCGCTTTAACCCACTGAGCTATTTGGCCCATCCTCAGAATTTCATTAAGTGTTAAAAACTAAAGCACAAATAGTCCTGAATTCACAGTATGACCCCCAAAAAGAAAAGAGGGGAAAAAAACCCGTGAAGAGATTTTTAGAACTTTAATCGTCAAGAATGTTGACAAATAGGCTGATGCTAAATTCAGGCCAACTCCATGTTTCATATCTATTCAGTTTCATTTGTATGCATTTATACCAGATACAACTGATTGACTGCTAGAACGAAATGAACAGCTATAAACAGAGACAGAAAGGCTGTCTGTAGCCATATAAAGAAGGATCTCTACAACAGTGCCGCGGTCTGGGTGCCTAGGCCATGCACATGCAACACTGTAAAACCAATCTGGGCAGACAGGCCAGGAGACAGAGCTGACTTTGGCTCTTACTGAGCATGCTCAAATCTCTGAACCACCAAAGAGCAAGAATTCCTTCAGGTAGAAATTTACTGCTTCATGGATTTTTGATCTTTATGATGAGTAAAAATACATAACTTCTTTTACAAATGTTTGGTTTATTTATTTTATAAACTGTCCAAAGGCTCCACAGTGGAAACATGTTAAGTAATTAAAACTGTCTGGCTGTAGTTCCCTATTTCACAAAGCTAACTGATGCAGCATTATATGCAAAATAGCAAGCATCTTTTCCTGGCAGAGAGAAGTGTTCTTTTACAGTGATAGGGAGGTGGGTGTAAAAAACTGCTTTGAGAGGTCTACACAGTAGTAAAAAGGGTCTACTAGGGTGTTTTACTTCTAAGTGATACATTTCGTTCTGTTTGGGAGCTATGTATCACATTAAGTTGTGTAGCAGGCACCAGAGTAGCACATTTATGTAGGAAAGAGGCACTAATTCACTAGTTAGACCTAATTAATTTGATCTACAGATTCTAAAAAGCCAAGTACACTCTGCAAAAAGGACAAGGCATTCTTGTTACCTGAAGACACACCCTGTAGAATTATAGATAAATTGCCCAGTTCCACTTCAATTTCAGAACGTTCTGGTTTTTTTGTTTTTTTTTTTTTTTTTGCAGAACCGGGGATTGAACTCAGGACCTTGCACCTTGCACTTGCCAGGCAAGCGCTTATTCTACTGCGCTATCTCCCCAGCCCTACATTAAGTTCTAAAAATCTCTTCACAGGTTTTTTCCTTTCTTTTTGGGGGTCAGACTGTGAATTCAATGCAGAACCTCATACTTGCCAGGCAGGTGCTATACCATTAAGCGAAACCCCCAGCCCTCTTCAGTTTTTTTTTTTTTTTTTTTTGGTCTTTTTGAGACAGGGTCTCATTATGCAGTTCAGGCTGGCGTTGAGCTCACTTTTGTAGCCCAGGCTGGTCTCGAACTTGCACTGATTCTCAGCTTCCCAAGTGCTGGGATTACAGGCTTGCGCCACCATGCCCAGCCAACAAGTTTTTAAAAGATTAATTTATTATATAAATACACTCATGCTGATCAATAGGGCTCATGTCTATTGGGAGCACTTCCCCCCTAGAATAAACATGCTCAGTAAGAGAAAAATTCCAAGCACTTGCAGACTGTGGGAGACAGGCCCTGCCTTGTTAGTAGCCATGCCAAGCTGCTGCTGGATTACACAGGACGCACACTCCAGGCCAGCACAAAGGGTAACTGAAGATCATATCTAACCTGGTGCTAGGCATAGGGCAAGAAGGGTGCTTTGCAAGGAGGAGCTAGTACACCCTGGGGTGGGAGAAACACACACTAGAACGGAAAGATGCTCCGCGGGGGGAAAAAGAACCAGGATCCTTCCCCAGCAACTGCCTCACTGACTTCTGCCTGCTCATCTCTGTCCTACCCTCTGTTGTGGCTGCTGCTGAGTTGGGCTCCGGCGAGCGGTGCTCAGGGGTCCTGCACACCGGCACCTCCCCCTCTTGCACACGTTTGATCCCTAGGTCAGTGGAGCCGTGTTGGATCGGGGAGCCAGGAATGCTTGAGTCAGCCTCGTTTGAGAAGTCAAAGCCATCTGGGATTCAACATATAAAATTTTAGTGCTTTTGTCCTGTTCTACTCTTTTCTGAGCATCTTGACCCAGGCAGGTTAAGAGAATGTACATATGGATATGATATTAACACAAACATTACTAATATAGTTACATGTGTGTACATAGCTTGCACACACATAAGGCAGCAGATGAACAATGTGAGGTTTGCAAATGAATAGGACGGAAACTAGGCATCATTAAAAAGGCAACTGGTATCTTTGGCAAGACAGCTTGACTATTCAAGTCTATGAAATATTGCTGGGCTTGGCACTTACGGAAAAGCAAAAATAAAAACCCGAAACAAGAATCAATTCTTCGTGGATTGCTTTATCATGCTGTCTGTTTGGCCAGTTAAGAGTTTCCTCCCACAGTGCTCATACATGCACCTTTTTGCTCCCCAGTAAGTAAGTAGGTTTACAGAAACATTTTCCCTACTGTTATGAGGTCAAAAAATATAAAAACCGGATCTTATTTTCTGTTTTAACATTCATAAAGCATTTGAACATCCTGATATATATTCATATATATTTATACTAAAACAATTTTAAGCATTTAATGCCTTTTTGGCGGTCTTTTTGAGACAGGGCTGCACTATGCAATTCAGGCTGGCCTGAACTCACTCAGTAGCCCAGGCTGGCCTTCCCAGCTATCCTCTTGCCTCAGCCTCCGAGTTCTGGGAGTGCTGGGATTACAAGCGTGCGCCACCACGCTCAGCTCTAGTGCTATGTTTAAAACCCCAAAACCTTTGCAGTTCTCTCTGTGGTAACATGCCCTGTGCAATCCGGGATATAAGTGACATACAGCCTATGTGATTTTATCCTTACCTTCTCTTCTCCACCTGTGACGACGGATTGAAGCTGTTGTGATTGCAGTCCGAGAAATTCTCGGCACTGTTGGGGTGACTTCCACTTTCAGGACCTTCTGGCCTTCGTGGGAGGAATCAGGAGCATCGAATGGCAGTGAATTTTTCATGGCATTGGCAACCTGCAATGGTAATGCAAGTCTGTACAGATTCATAACCAACACACATTCCTGGTTATTCTACATTTCATGTGTCCGTAATCTCTCACTTATGTCTTTAAACTTTACTGTTGTAACAAAACCACAAAAGTATGAGAAAGCTGTGCACTGCCGATGCTCTGTATCCTCCATCATTCGCTGAGACAGAGACTCATTAGTTAGTCTAGGCCAACTTCCAACTTGAAGCAATCCCTCTTGCCTCAGCCTTTGAAGTGCTGGGGTCACAGGTGTGCACCACTGTACCAACCTGGGCTGTAATCTTTTAAGCAGGCTTTAAATAAGTGAGGATTTATTTTTTAAAATGTGAGTGATATAGCGTGCACTTCTTTAACTTTTTTTTTTTTTTTTTTTAATGTATTTGGTGCAGGGTCTACAGGGTCTCACTACTCAGACTGGATTCGTAGTGATCCTCCTGTTTTCAGCCTCCCATGTGCTGGGATTACAAGTGCATGCCAACATGCCCAGTCTCAACTGCCCTCTCAGCATGCCCTCCAGGGCAGGGCTGGTATCCTTTAACTTTAAGAGAAAAAAAACATTTAACATTTGTGTCCTGGTATAAAACAAGTTAGAAATAAATTTCTGATGATAGATAATATGCAAAATTTATTCCCTGATAAACACTGGAAGCTGTCCATACCTACATACTTGCAGCACTCTGTCCCACTACTTCCTGCTCAGCTGGGTGTGAGTAACTGGCATCAGACTCACCCACATTCTGTGTTAGTGGGCAGCATTGGCCCAGGAAAGGCCATAAACCAGCATACCAACCTCCCCCTCCCCATTGGGACACAGCAACCTGGACAGACCTGCCTGCCAGACCTGCTGCCTATTACAAGAACGGTGGAATGGACAGGGGCTAAGTCTCCTCAGTTTGGCCTTTGTACTTTTCTACAGATCATGCTAACTTTGGTGCCAACTTCCATCACATGGCCCTGTGAATAGGGGCACCCGTTCTTTTACATATAATACCCTAAATGCCTCAATTTAATTTATAACACTATTGTATGGACACACCCAGAATTTTAAGTTTCACAAATACAAAGTATTATTTGTAAGATGGAAGAGTGAGCCAAACTGGTGACACATACCTCTGTAACCCCACCACTCTGGGAGGCTGAATCAAGTTTGGGAGGATTACAAGTATAAGCCCCATTTGGGCAATTTAGTAAATTAGACGCTGCCCCCAAATAAATCCTAAGGGCTGAGGATCAGGATCAGTACAAGGTCTCTGGATTTCAAGGCTCAGTATCCCTCGCCTCACAAAAGGCTTTTTAAAAAGTACCAATCAAAAATGTATAAATAGGGGCCGGCAAGGTAGTTCAGTGGTCTAAAGCACTTGCTTAGGCAAGCTTAGGCAACCACAGGAACCACGGTTCGATCCCAGGCACCACATGCTGTGTCAGCCCACCTCCAGGGCAGGCTGAGCTGGCCATAACATAAATAAGGTTTAATATATATAAATATAAAAAAATTAAAAATAAAATAAATCTCTGCCATCACTGCCACTGCTTCTCCATTTTGCTCTTATTGTTTTACTGTTTTTCACCACCGTCAGCTACGGCCCTCTGCCACGTACCACTTCGCCTTGGAGCCAGCCATGTACTGTGAGCTAAGTAAACCTTTCTTTCCTTTAAGTAAGTAAGTAAGTAAATAAATAAAGTACAAAGAGTATTTATAAAATACCCTCTTAAAAGCTAGAGGAGCTTGGGGAGATAGCTCCATGGCACAAGTGCCTGCATGGCAAGTACAAGATCGTGAGTTTGAACCCTGGTCCCGCAAAATAAATAAATAAATAAATAAATAAATATAAAAATTTAAAAAGTAAATAAAAAAATAAAAACTAGAAAGCAATGAAAATGTTCAAACTTAAATCACCTAGACATTAACACTAAGTTTTCTCTGTCCTGTGTCCATTTTCTTAAGCTGTGTATTTCCTTTACAATTACTATCCATTAATATTTTTCTTTAATAAAAATTCTGAAACGCAACTTTTTTTTTAATCCAAACTCTTGACCTTGAGCTTCCCAGGCATTAATTACTGTGGA
>PVKN010019047.1:0-16682 GCA_004027915.1 Capromys pilorides | reverse complement strand
CTAGTTTCATTAATTAAGGACCAATTTGAAGGATGAGAAGGGAAAGGGGAAGGGATTAGAGGAAATTTAAGCTCATCTTCTTTGTTAGGAGTGAGATGAGAGACATCAAGTGAATCAGAGAGGAGAAAGGTTGCAAGACATGAAAGGAAGAGGTAAATCTTTTGGAACTCTAATGTTGTAGCCTCGTGTGGAGAGGCAGAACTTCATTTTATCACATCAATGATATCACCTTTTATTAAAGTATTGACTTTAATCAAATAACCTTTCATACTGGAAAAGAAAAGATTGCTAAAGGGACTTGAGTCCCACCGCACATTTAGCAGAGATAATTACATCCATTCTAATTCACTCCCAGAGATCCCTCCATCATCCTAACTGCAAAGGCGCCTTTCATTTCTGCTCAGAAAAGCAACCAAAGTTTCGTTGATTTGATTTATCCGTACCCTCTATTCATAGGCAGTTTACACAGCTAGAGATCAGAAAACTGAGGCTCAGATAGATCGGTGTAGAGCAAGGCAGACATTTGTCTAATTCAAGGGTCCCTCCAGGAAGCCAACTCGCCTTTCTACTTGCAGCAAATTTCTCAGAAAGGAGGAGAGAATATTATTAGCAAGGTACACTAAGGAAACTGCTATAGCTATATGGTTTCTTCTGCTTCTGAAGGGAAGATGTATGTGTACAAAGAATTCAAAATCCCGAGACATCCTCAGTCTATGTATTTCAGGGGGCCCCAGGCTTAGAAGCCAATTGCAGCCAGAGATGGAAGTCTAGTTTATCTAAGACTGTCCAGGTCAGAGTTGCTCCTTCGAACCGTGTAAGACATCATCTATTATTTGACACACAACTGGGGGCAGAACAAGAGGAAAATATAGAGCAGAGACACAAGCCTGAGTCTCTGCTATCAAAAGACGCACTCTGAAGAAACTCATGCCCAGTATTTGTGTAAACAGAGAACTATAGGGATACGAAGCAATGAAATTAGGAAATCTGCTAATTGGCTCAAGAAACAAGAAGCCTCCCAGACTGACTTCATACCAGGTGGCCCAGGAAGCACGTGGTGTCTCAGAAGCCAGGGGAGGCTCTGCATGAGGCCCAGAAATCTAAGTACAGATTCAGACACTGAAAACAGTTCTCCTTATTATATCCTGATTAGTGATGCTGTCATCCACATGGGCAACCAAGGCTGAAATCCACCTCAAGACCCACATCCTTTCGTTCTTCACTCTGTCTTTCAGAACAAGCCCTTGCTATCTACCCAGAACCACTGCTGCATACCTACCCCACCTTCCTTCTGTTAGATTCCTTTACCAACTGCCCATCTCCCTCCTTCTTTCCTCTCCCTTGACCTCCGCTCCTCCGGCCTCGCTGTGACCAACACTCGAATGTCAGGTCATAGCACCTGCTGGAGGCATAGAGGCTCTCATCGTGCACTTGATCAGCCCAGGCCATTTGGGAGGATGGAAACCTCTCCTGAAGTTTCTCAGCATCCTGCTCCATTCCAGAAAACATGGGCTTAAAAAGGGGAGGGAGCCAGGCCTGATGGATGCATGCCTGTAATCCCAACTACTTGGGAGGCTGAAACAGAGGAGCACAAGTATCAGGCCAGGCTCAGCAACTGAGATACTATCTCAAAATAACATGTAGAAAGGGCTGAGGCCACATCTCAGTGGTAGAGTATCCCTGTGTTATGTACCCAGTTCTGCAAAAAAATTAAGTGGGGACTGGGAAGGAGTTACATACCCCCCCACACACAAGCTGACCATGCACATTCTTCTTTTGCTTTTCTTCTTCCTTCTAACCCTGAGCTCCTAAAATGCAGGAAACTTCACCTACTATCTCAGCATCTGGAATTTGGAGCCCAGGACCAGCTCCTGGTTTATATTTGTTCAGTGGCTGAGTGTAGCATGGCTGTTAGAAAATTAAGTTGCTCAGGAGGCAGGAACCATTCGTTGATCATTCTGTCCTCTCTGCCTCCTTGTTTATCCAAGAGAACCTTGGCTGGGTGGGCAGTGCCCAGGCACTTAGTTTTCATACTGAGGCTGTGCCAATGTGGAAGGGCATTGAAACCGCCTAATAACAAGAGATGAAAAGTCCTGCCTGCCTGCATGTGTGCACCTGTGTGTGTGCACACACCTTTGTGTACACCTGTATGTGCACACCTGTGTGTGTACCTATGTGCACATGCCTGTGTGTGCACGTCTGTGTACGTGTGCCTGTGCGTGCACCTATGGCATGTAACTATGTGTGTGCCTGTGTGTGCATGCCTGCGTGTGTGCTTTGCTGCCACCTGAGTGTACAAGAGAAACCCTGATTCTCAGACCATGCCAGGCCTGTGAGCAATGGTGTTGTGCCTGCCCTGGGCAATGCTCGGATTGGACAGGATGGTGGCTGGGCTGATTAGCTGAAACAAAGCATTGTCCAGTGAACAGAAGGAGAGGCTGGTGCTGGGGAGGTAAAGCGCCCTGCAGGAGCGTGGCCAGCATCAGAAGCAGAAATGTGTGAAACTGAAGAATACTTTCACCCACAGCGTTAACAGAGCTGGGATAGGATGTGAGGGTATGGGAATCTTCCAGTGCCTTTGTGTGAGGGCAGGGCTGGCACAGCATGTAGTGTTAGGTATCAAACCTTGGTTCCCTGTGCCTGCCCTAAGCTTGCCTAAGTGGGTGCTTTAAACCGCTGAGCAGATTTCCAAGTGGTAGCTCACAAGTAGCCTGAGCTAATGTGAGCCTACACATAAAACAGAGGGAGCGGGCAAGTGACCGTGACAAAAAAAGAAACTATAAAATATACCTTGCTATCTAAACTTCCTCATTCCCTGGATTTTCAGAGTGAAAAGTGAGAATTTAGAAAGCAAGAGATCCTATTAAGATAACTTCATTGTATATTATTTAACTATAAAGTACACCATATCCAGGCACAGCGAGAATGCCAGGACATTCAAAGCAATCTCTGTTGGGACCGAACAGACCTGCCAGAACATACCTTTAGTCCAGGGATATAGCTCAGCAGCATAAGCACCTGCCTGGCAAGTACAAGGTTCAGAGTTCCATCCCCGGTGCCACAGAACATACCTTTAGTAAGACCTCCTTAGAGTTCTTGGGACTTCGGCTCTTCACACCAGTACAGCCATTGCAAGCCTTGGGGGCTTCTACTTTGATCTGGTATGTCATTGCAGGGTTCAAAAAATGGAAAGCAACAAAGGCAGGTCCCTTAGAGCTTCTAGAAGTGACAGCCCACAGCCCAGTAAAGGTGGGAGAAGCGGTGGAGTAGAACTCCAGAGTGCCATCTCAGGGCCTCATCAAGAGCACCCATCATTTGTAGAAGGAGCAAAACAGGTGCATGGGTCTTCCTAGTGCTTGGGAGCCCCCACTGATTTACAGTCAGAAGATCCAGCATGGAAACATACATGTGCATACACACTGTGTATACACATGCATGCATGTGAGTGTATATGGTGTGTAAGTGGTGAAATATGTAATACGGGATACATCCCAATGCACTTAGTGAACTCACCAGAAACAAACTCAAATCTCCAATGCTCCAGGTCAGAAATGGTGATCACTTGTATCTCGGATCAGTTTCAAGGGACCGCAGCTACCTGTAGATCTGTGCTAGAAGGGATGGTAAGGTCAGACCTGTTCTTAAAGAAGAGCTATTTGCAGAAAGAAAATGTTCAAATGGGGAGGGACCTACTGGAGGGGTAGGAAGGAAGGGAAAAGAAAAAGAAATAGAAGGAAAAGATGGAAACAAATTTTGTAACTAAAGAGAACAGGGGTTGGAAGGCTAGAAGGGGAGGGGAAAAAGAATAACCAACTATCGTGTATCGTGAATGCGATCATTATGTGTATCTAAAATGCAACAATAAAATTAATTTTTAATATTTAAAGAAGAGATCTTTGTGACAATTAACTGACTTCATCAACTTGAGTAGGAAATGCTCAACTAAGTCTCCGGCCATACCACCCTGAATGCACCTGATCTCGTCTAATCTTGAAAGCTAAGCAGGGTCAGGCCTGGTTAGTACTTGAATGGGAGCAATGCTCAACTAAATTGGATCAGCAGAGTTCTGGGTGTGGTTGACAGGGATTTACTGAAGACGGAAGATCTGCCTTGGGGTGCGCCAGCCTGGGTGTGCCACCCTGGTGTGTTGCCTGAAGGGAATCAAGTAGAAGGAGGGAGGAGGGCTTTCTTGGAGAAGCTCCAGTCTCTACCTTCACCTTGGACATCATGTCCTGGCTTCCAGCATGGACTCTGCAGCCTCGAGCTCAGACCCTTCAGCCTCCTGCTCCAAGTTCACACGGAACACTAGAGTGAACCCCAGGACTCACTCTGACTGGATCCTTCAGCTCTCCAGCACACCCAGTAGGCCTTTTGCACTTTCCACACACAATTCTGTAGGCTGCTGTTGTAAGCGAATCCTGAAAACTCTTACGTGTTTATAGATCGTGCGGTAAATCTGCCTCTGTAGCAAGCACTGACTGATACACTAGTACTGCTGACAGGAATGGGAGTGTCCGGAGGCTCAGCAGAGAAGTACCTCAGCCTTGCCACTGCTTTGTCACTGGAGAAAGCCAGAGACCACAGGCCCTGCCAATCCAAATGCTACTGCTCCAACTCCTCACAGAAATGTCTTCTATGAGAATGCAGTGGTATATCTGCATTTTGCCCTGAGAGATATTACAGTAAGAAGAATCTCTGGTATATCTCCTGGAGGCCTTGGAACATTATCTGCTGCAAAGATTCCCCCGTAGAAGGACTCGTGGGAGACCCATCTGTGTGCCTGTGGGAGAGTAAACTGTTCCTTATGAAACTGATTTGCTCTGGTCTTCTGAGACCTGAAACACCTGTAATAATTTTTGCTTTCCCTTCGCCTGGCTGTGGGATCCCAATGAAGCTCATCTGTAAAGCGTGCACAGGCTCTTTAGCATGTACGTTGCCTGTGCGTCTTGTCTCTGGTTTAGTTTTATGTCTCTGTAGCTCTTCTCTTTTTTCCTTATTTGACCCCTTTGAGATTTTTCAGGCACTGGTGTTTCCCTCAGTCACCTTCAATCTACTTGACTAAATCAAAATATACAATGAATGTTCCAGTTTGAGAATGTATAGCACCAGAAGACGCATCGCCGTAACCTTCCTCAAGCTTCTCGCCATCGCTCTGAGCACTATTCCTGTGTGCCTGCCACTTTCTGAAGCAGTTCTGGGAGGCCTCTTTTGTGAGTATCTTCCTGAGGCATGAGAAAAACTGCAGCGAGTGCTGCTGCTAGTGCCGCCTAGTGGAAAGGCGGCATAAAAACACGAGGGTCTTTGCCTTATTCACCAACTCTGGCACTATGCAAGTTGCCGCTCTTCCCCACGTCAAAATGACCATGAAAAGTAAATATGTTAAATTGAGTAAGGACATCATGGCGGCGTAATTAAACACTCATACAAGAGGACCCCCAGAACTGCTTCAAAAGACGGTGAGAAGGACAGGACAAGTGTGTTCCAAACAAAGGGAATATTTTGAGGAGGTTGGTTGATGACAAGGTACCTTTTTCTGCAATACATTTGTGTGTGTGTGTGTGTGTGTGTGTGTGTGTGTGTGTGTGTGTGTGTTTTACTGGGGATTGAACTTAGGACCCTGCACTTGCCAGCAAGTGCTTATTCTACTGAGCTATCTCCCAAACCCCAGATTTTTTCTTTTTTTCTTTTTTTTCTTTTTTTTGCCTTGCTCAGGCTGCCTTAAGTGCGGGTTGGGCCAGGCTTGAGCCGGTGTTCAAACCCTGACCCCTAGCACATGTTACTTTTTCTGAGCAGATGCTTAAGCAACTGAGCTAATCCACAGGCCGCCTACTGCAATACATTTTAAAAATTTAAATATTAACTGTATTTTTCAGTCGTTCCTCTTAACAATCAGGGATGCATTAGAAAACATTTTTTCAGTGCTTTTGTTTTTGCGTGTGTTTTTTGGTGCAGGGTCTCACTGAGCAGCTTGATCTTGTAATGACCCTCCTGTTTTCAGCCTCCCCAAGCACTGAAATTACAGATGTGTACCACCACACCTGGACTAAGAAAACATTTTTTTTAGGTTAGCATCTATTAATACAAATTGCAGCTATCCAGTAAATTCAAGAAATGAAATACTGTGTTTGATAAATGAGGAATCTGTATGTCTGTAGGTGTGTATGGATGTGTGTGTGTGCGCGTGCACACGTGTGTGCTTGGACATGCGCACACATGTGCGTGAATAAAATCCAAGGGGCTCTTATTAGGTTTCAGAAGGAAAAGTCACAGCATTCAAGCTGAGCTCCTCAGAGCTATAGAATTACAGTAATTACCAAGGCTGACTTCATCAAGACAGCGAAGATAGACACATTTCAGGCCTAGCAGACAAAGGAGCCCAAGCCATTATAGAAATGCACTGCTTATTAATAGCTGCAGGAGAGCATTCTTTTGCTGCCTTGGCCTCAGAATGAGAGGAGATTAATTCTTTATGATGAAAAGACAGGCAGCTGCTGACGGCTGTGTCACAGCTGGGCATGTAAAGGAGAGAGGGGAGACAGGGCCCTTGACAGCAAGGACAGACTTGGACAGGAGAAAAGGAGGAAAACAGCCTGAAAAAGAGGGCTGGAAGTTTCCCCCAATCACAGTGCCTCCCCCTGCAGTAGGCCCTGACCCTACCCGACCTTCTGAACCTCAGATTCCAGAGGACAGTTCAAGGAAGGAGCAGCTGTGAGGAGAGGAGGCTCTTGACCCACAGATCAGCGGGGATGGCATGCCTCAAAAGAGCCACCTCAGAGGCCCAGAGTCAGGTGCTAATGTCCTTGTCCCTGGGAGGATAGACATTAACAAAAACAGCAAAGCTCCTCCTCTGGGCTCAGTTTTCTCCACTCTCTGTCAGGCTTTTTGGAGCCTCAGCAGTACCGTTCAGATGCCGGCCTCCGGCCAATCCCCCTCCTCGGTGCCGCTCACTGATGGCCGCTTGTTCACGGCATCTCTCTCCTCTAGGACTCAGCTTCCCCATCTGTGCCAAGGACTTCTCCCAAGTCCTCTCCTTGGTCAAGTTCCAATTTTAAAGAATGTTTTGCACCTTGGTACCTGCAGCCTTGAAAAACCAGCCACTTGCGGGCACTGCAGCGAGAATTGCTCTCTACTTGTGAGACCTAAGCGGTCCACACACTGGCGAGTCAGGGCACAGTTGGGGGCCTGCTCATTAAGCCTGCCCTCTCACAGCTAGATGCACCCCACATGATTTGGGGATTGCCTTCCTACCTTCCCTACCCTAGCAGGGAAGAGGAAATCTGCCTAGGCTGCTCTGAACCTAGCCACCCCGGAGGTCGAATCACAGCCGCCTCACGCCAGCTGTGGAGCCCCACACAGCTAACCTAACCTCCCTGGGCCTCTTTGTCTCTGTGTACACATACTATGTGTGACCTGGGCCGCTCTTCTCCTGGCCATGCATTTTGACTCAAGCCCCCAGCCAATCCTGTGATCTATAAGGTTATGAAATTCTGCCCTCAGCATTCCCTGTCCTGGGACTTTTATGACGGGGAGGTCTTCGTGGTGGCTGTGAGCAGGGCCAATGCTTCATGCAGGACCACTCCAGCATCAAGCATGGCACCTCCATTGTGTCTCCAACATGCCCTCTCTCCTCCACCAATGCACACACACACGTACACACACACACACACATATGTACACACACACACATGCAGGAGCATGCCAAGCATTTTGAGCTCAAGCAAGAAGACAGGGAAAGATCAATGAAGATGCCTAGAGCCTCTACCTTCTCCAAACTTCCATCCGCTTCCTCTTGCCTCCACTTCCCTTCATCCTAGCTGCCAAGACCTTTGCATTCCTGTGCCTTTATCTAATGGATTCCTTTCTTCCTTTCCTAAATCCTGCCATCAGCAAACATCTGTGCCTGAGGGAGGGAGAGAAGAGATTCAGTTTTTCTCCTATTCCATTTTACCAAGGATTTCTTTCCTCTCCATGTGAGGACTCTGGCACATAAACTATGTATGCCTGTGAACTCAGAAGTCAGCGCACCCTCTCACCAGGCACCAGCGGGACGGTGGTCCTGCAGGTGTGTAGGAGTTCCTAATTAAGAGCTAATTTGTTTCTCCTGCTACCATCCAAAGGGTACATCCAGGGAAGGTGAGAGAGGACAGTGAGGTACACAGGGTACAGGTTTAAGGTCCTCCCTCAGAGTTGTTTACATACAGTCTCGACAGCAGATGCTTCTTGAATTTTGCACTGCAGTTTATTTCTTTATTTACTTTGTCTTTTTGAGACAGGGTCTTGCTATGCAGCTCAGGCTGGCTTTGAGCTCACTTTTGTAGCCCAGGCTGGTCTCAAACTCACACTGATCCTCCTGCCTCAGCCTCCCAAGTGCTGGGATTACAGGCATGTGTCACCACTCCCAGCTAGCACTACAGTTTGTCTCCTTACCTGACCCTAGTTCTGGTCCTGGGTGACAAGACTGACTACAACCTTCTGAGATTTGAGTATGACAGATGTGAATATGATCCACCGTTACCAAAGAGCTATTGTTTAACCTGGCTCAAGTTGCTTCAACTTTAGCTTCTTGCATATAAAATTGAGCCAGTGATACCCATTAACAAACAGGATGATTAAGAGAATTAAAACTATATGAATGCCCATAGTGCTTCATTCAACAAATGCTACTTTTCTCTGCCCAGAGTCAATATATAAAAGGGGACCAGTGTGCTTTTCTGAGTTTTTATATTTTCTCTGCTTCACTTGATGAAACGAACTCAGCAGGGAGACTAACCCAGAGCCATTTTTCAGTTTCCTTTCTTAAAATCAATTATGCCTTTCCCTGGCTCTAAGGATGATGTAAAGTCTAAAGAAGAGGCTAAAAGAAACTGAAAGAATAAAATAGACTGTGGACCCACAGAGTTGTTGCTAGGTCACAGGATGGTGCCTTTTGAGAAATCTTTAAAACAACATAAAAAACCAGAAGCATCATCTTTCTTTAATTCCCTGCCCCTTTCTTACTTTGAAAATCACCCATGAAATTGATTAATGCTGTATTTGGTCTTCTGATGATCAATAATATGTGTCTGTTGGATCCTTTGTCAACAATGTTCTGCCATTAAAATCAACCAGCACTTAAAGATGTGGTTGCTTACGTACACGAAAATGGAGCCAGCTTTTCTAAAAATTACTGCAGAATACAAAAACGGTTGACCTCCAAGCCGCACCCTGTTCCCAGTGACATTTTCAGTGGTACAGCTTCCCTAGCCAGGCTCCTGACAGCCTTTGAGTTTGAGTCCCACCCAGAGACACAGTAAAGGGCTGGTCCTTTGCACTTCCCCTGTGTGGGAGCACTGTCTCTCTCCATGTGTGACTCGGGAAGAAATTCTTATTTAAGAAAGTGGTTATGATCCAAGAGATAAGATTTGAAAACAAGACACTTTCAAATGATGTCTTTCATAGTATTCACCAAAATCAGTTGTACAAGGGACTGCATAAAATGTCTTAAATTAACGGAGGCGTTGGGAAAGCAAGACGTTGTTTTAAATGAGTGTTGAAAGCTTCTGGATTTGCTGGGGCAGGAGGTTCTGCTATTTTTATGCCAGGGGATAGTGATGTACTCTGAACATTCCTTACGTAAGTTCTGTATTCTATGGATAGATAGAATGTGACATTTTTCTTTGTCTCTAGAAATCCCCTTTCCTCTCCTTCAGTAATTAGACTTAACTTGGTGCCATTTGAACAATGAGCTACTCTCTTCCAGGCAGGGATCATTAGTGAGGGAGAGATTGGCACCATTTTTCAACATGAGTAGATACAAGAGATGCATGAGCTTTCTGTGCCTGTGTTTTTAAGTACATATATTTGTATTATTCCCTAAGGAGGCTCAAGACATGCAGAATTTCTTACAGTGTTTAATACTTCATAAATAAAGCCTTAGCAGCCATTCTAAGCTCCACCAAATCATGGATGTGTTCCAGAGAATGTTTAAAATATAAAAGTCAATTTCAAGTGAAAGAAAAGAGCCCCATTCTCCCAAGTAGCCAACATTTCTCAAGCCGCTGACATTTTTAGAATGGAGAAGGAAGTAGATAGGGAATCAGGTGAAAACTCTTAGCAAGAGACAGAGGCCCCTTCTGTGAAAAAAAAAAAAAAAAAAGGAGGCCACCTTACCATGGGCTTCTGTTCATAAGGTATTGTAAGGAAGGAGCTACAATTACCCTATTTCATAGCAGAAGAAGCACTGAGAGATTAAATGAGTTTTGTGAAGTGATCCAGTTGGTCACTGGTAGAGCTGGTGTTTCAAGTCAGTAAAGTCACCCCAAAACCATACACCAAGCCACGTACTACCCAGGCACATGTCTTGCTTCCAGCATGCCTTTCCTGAAAGTTCTTTCCAAAGGAACCTCCAACTTATATCTATGGCCCAAATTCTTTATTCTTTTCAGAAAAGCCATCAACACAACGCCCAGCCCAAATTCTTCAGCTTTCATGGTGTGAACCACCAACACCCACCCCTCGCTCCATAGCTCCATATTCCTCGTCATTCCTGAAATGAACCCTTGAATTCCAGGATCAGGATATTACTGTCACCTGCCCTGGTCATGCACAACCTCAGTGGTCACCACTAGGTCTTTTTGATTGTCACTACTCTGGATGTTCTTTGAGGGTTGTTGCTCGCCTATTTCCCAGGGTATTGCTCCTACCCTGGTTCTGCCCCTTAGCACAGTAAGGTGACACAGTACGAGTTTAATGTGAGCTTGTTCTTTGAATGTCACTCTCTGATGGCAGGTGAGACCGGGACCCAGAGAACCAACATATATATGCAGATAACACCTTGCTGAGTCAAACTCAACAACCCTCTCCACCCTGATCCAGTGATTAAGGGAGACTCAGAGATCTTGTGTTTTGGGTCTCGAATCTCAGAGTGAGTTTCTGGCACTCTGTAAAACCCTTTTCTAAGCACTGTTGGCATTTGTGGATTTCCAACTCCAGGCTGTTGAAAGCCTTGATGGTTAAGAAAAATCTTTGCTCTTATTCCTGGGAGACCTACTTTTCCTCTGGCCTGTCCTGATATGACAAAGCTGCCTTTGGGAGCATGCAAATGGTCTCTCTCTCTCTCCACCTCCCTCTCTTCCTCCCTCTCTCCTTCCCTCTCTCTTTTCCTCCCTCCCTCTCTCCCCTTTCTAGGCATTTCTCCTTGTAGAAACAGCAGGCAGAGAAAGGTGAAAGGTGGTCGGGTCTTCTGATCAATCTCTCTGGCTTGATCTGGACTCAGTCTCACACGTAATAATAAAATAATTCATTGAACACTTATAAAGTACCAGGTACTACACTAAGATTTTTATATTCACCTGCATTTAAAGCTCAGAGCTCTAGAGGTAGATAATGGGATTATCCTCATGTTACAAATGAGACCAAACAGGGGTCACCGGCTGAGGATCCCAGAAACAATCAATGGTGCAACTGCGGGGTGAACACAGGAAGTTCTACTCCAGAGACCAAACGCTAAATTCTGTATTAGCTGGCTTTTCAGACAAGTCACTGCCTCTCTAAAGAGCATTTTTCCATTGAGAGGTTGAGTAGGCGTCAGGCAGCTCAGCACTATGTACAATGGTGTTAGCATCACAGAATGAGAGAGCGTGGGAGATAAGAGATTCTTGGCTTTGTTAGCTATTTCTTTTCTCCCTCCCCACCCCCCTGCCCCATGAGGAAAATGCAATTTAATTCTCCAAATTTACAAACCAAAATATAGAAAACAGAAAGTGGAAAACCAAGAGGAGTCCAAGACCTAGGTGTCTTGGCTCGGCACCTCTGCTCCAGGAGGTGTGGCATGGTTAGAACTTCAGGCTGCAGCCAGGACCGGCAGCCGAGGCCCCTGGTTGGTGGTGGTGGGGTGGAAGTCCGTGTCCTTCGGGTAATCATCACCCAGCTGGCCGTAGCTAGGCTGCCCTTGGGTGGTAGGGGAGTGCAGGCTCGTGCCAGCTTCGTGTGCTGCTGCTCACTCTCGGCAGGCCATGTGGGGAACATGGAAGGGTTGATGGGGAGCAGGGTCTTGTGGAAGTACTCATGCTTATGGCCATCTTCTGCATGGATCCTCCTCCCAGAGAAGTAGGTCAGGAACTTGTTTATGAGTTCAAAGCCTCGGTCTGACAGCAAGGCCCCCAGAAAACTTACAGAAGTTGTGGTAGGGGTAATTGCTGAAGGTCACCTTCACTGCAGGAGGTCGTTGTACCCTGGCCAGATTTTCTCACTGGAGGTCCCCAGGTCTTCAAACACTTTGTTGATCTGATTGATTTCTGACTTGCTGGGGAACAGGAGCTTCTGTGTCAGCAGCTCCTGGAAGATGCAGCCCACAGACCACACATCCACAGCCATGGAATATTCCTTGGCACCCAGCAGCAGTTCTGGGGCGGGGTACCACAAAGTCACCATGACAGGGGTGTAGGCCTTCAGGGGTGAGCTGTACCCCTGAGCCAGCCCAAAGTTGCCCACCTTAAGGATATTGGCATGGCTCAGCAGCAGGTTAGACGTCTTGAGGTCCAGGTGCAAGAATCAGTTGTTGCGTAGGTGTTTCACTCCATGGAGCAGCTGCATCATGAGTATCTTCACCTTCCCTAGTAGGAAGGGCTGCTTCGTGGTCTCCATCAGGCTTTTGAGGTCATGCTCCACATAGTTCCTCACAGTGTAGATCTTGTCCATGTTACTGACCACGACAATCTCCCTGACAGTAATGATGTTGGGGTGCTGGGCCTTGAGGACGGTGTTGATCTCTCTCAAAGAAGTGATCAGGAAGCCCTCTTTTTCCTTTTCCATCTCCAATCACTTCGGAGCCACAGTTTCATCTGTCTTCTTGTTCTTCACTCTGTAGACCACTCCATAGGTGCTCTCCTCGGTCCCGTTCAGACACTGAAACGCCTTCACACTTCAGCAGCCCTGTGGGGCTGGCAGGTACGTAGGCAGCGCCTGCTTGAGCTGGATAGGTGACAGGGCTGGGGAGTCAGGCACACAGTCGCCCTCAGTTGGGGTGCTGCTCTGTGGGGTCCCCTCACGCACTTCTTCCCCTTCTTCACTGTCTCCTGAGTCTCGGTCAAGTCGTGACTCTGGAAGGACCACAACATGGTTCTCATTCTCCTACTCTTCACTATCACTCACCTTTTCTGCAGACTGCTCGGAGGCCTCCTCTGAGCACTCCCTGTCTCCTCTTCCTCCTGCTCCTCTTCCTCCTCTTCCTGCTCTTCTTCTTCTGACTCCTCACTGGTGCTTCCTGCCTCTTCCTCCTCATCCTCCTTGTCCTCCTCTTCCTCCTCTGGCTCATCCTCCTTCTTTTCCTCCTGCTCCTCCTCCTCCTCCTTTGACTCTTCACTGGTACTTCCCTCTTCCTCCTCCTCTTCTTCTCCTCCTCCTCTTCCTTTTCCTCTTCTGACTCCTCACTGGTAGTTTCTGCCTCTTCCTCCTCCTCCTCTTCCTCTTCTGACTCCTCACTGGTGCTTCCCACCACTTCCTCCTTCTCCTCATCCTCCCCTTCCTCCTCCTCTTCCTCTTGTGACTCCTCACTGGTAGTTCCTGCCTCTTCCTCCTCCTCCTCTTCCTCTTCTGACTTCTCACTGGTGGTTCTCACCACTTCCTCCTCCCCCTCCCCTCCTCGCCTGAGCCCGACTCTGCCGAGGAGGACTCCACTGAGCTGGTTTTCCTCTCACTGTCACTGGTGTCCTGCAGGTGGGACAGCAGGGTCGCTCTTCCATTTTTCCTTCTTTCACTGCCTTCCAGCTGTCTCCCAGCTCGAGGCGCCCCCGCAGTTCAGTGCCTGGCTTTGTTCTTGTCTCCGTAGTCCTCCCTCAGGGTGTGGGGGTGTGCAGAGGCTTCCCTGCTGGCCTTCCTCCTTGCACCGTCCCTCCGCCTCCGCCCCCGCCCCGCTCCCGCTCCCGCTCCCGCTCCTTCAGCCCACTCCTCGTCTTGCGCAGGTGCTCCGTTTCCTCTCTAACTGCTCCAGGCCGTCCGCTGTCTCCTGGAGCACTCCCTGGCCATCTCCCACCGCTTCTGTCTCTCCCACTGTCGATGAGCTTTGCGCTGCTCCCCTCGGTGGCCCTTCCGACGCTGGCGTCCGTGTTCCTTCCCTTTCACTCTGGCATGCTTCCCTCCTTCTGCTGAGTGGCCACGATGCCTACGCTTTTCGTTTCTCTTTTCATCCTTCCTGTGATGGGCCTTTTCTTTCCGGGATATTTGCTGGAGTGGTCTGATGGCCAGAGAATCTCCTTCTTCTCCTCTATCTTCCATGCAGTCCTCTCTCCTGTGCGGTGAGTTCCAGGTTGCAACCCCCATGGGGTGATCTCTCAGCTCCCCCTCCTCAAGCGAATCCTGCTTGGAATCCCGGCCATCAGAATTTATTAAGCATTTTGTCGCTGCTTTCTCCTCTTGTTCCTTCCTTCTTTTCTTTTCCTGGAGAATTTCTTCTAAAGTGTTCACTTTGCAAGAGTCCTTTGCGTCACCCATTTGAGTTAAAATACCTGGCACCGCTGCGGCCACTGCCACGGGTCCCCTGGCGTTAGCTATTTCAATAGCTTATTTTTTCATAAAAAGAAAACCTCAGAGAGAGGAAGTAACATAGCCGAGATCTTCCGCACCATGTTTCTCAGTGTGTGTTCCGTGAAGAGTAAAGAGATCCCAAAGGAGGAGAAAGAGGGGTTCAGCTAGTCCATCTGCTGATGTCAAAGCACAGCAGTTACATGAGACATCCTGATCTTATAAAGAAACTACATGCACGAGAATACTTTTCATTTCCTAAAGAGTCCATTCAAAGGGGCAGATAATTTATTCACCATAACTGTAGTGTACTTTACAGTGGAATCCTAGCAGGGAATCAGAGCCTGCTTCTATTGCAATACCTTACAAACTTCCCCAAGGATATGGAAATCAGACTTCTGGAAGTAGTTTGTTTTCTTTTTATGAACGCCGGTACACGGCAGGCTTAGCAACAATGATGATTCAGATATTGGGAGGACCCAAGTTCTATACCTACACAGTTGTGTGGGCTTGAATGTTCTGACCCATGGAGTCATTCCTGTAATTTGAGAAATCTTAGAAGTTGAGGCAAGAGGATCTCCTAGCCTGGGCAACTGAGTGGGACCGTGTCTTAAACTTTTAAAATGTAAAAAACAAACAAACAAACAAATTGTTGGTGATTCAGCTTGGTGCAAAGGCCCTGAGTTTGGTCCTCAGTACTAGAAAAAAACCAACAGACAAATACATTCTGAACTGATATGAAAAAGTTGAGTCTTTACTGTGATATTTTTAGTGTGCCTTTTCCTCTGGTTGACTGGAGGTCGCTGTGGATCACTGTGCCTGGGATGTTCATGCATTCATCCCTCCCTGGGTGTCTAGAGTGGGGACTGGCTTCTCACTGCATTGTGGGACTCGTGAAAATGAAGGCAGGAAATAGATCCTACAATTTTGACGCACTGTAAGTTAAGAAACACTAGGCAGACGCTAAGTCAAACAGGCTTCTTGCTTGCAGGACTTCTTGTTTCTGTTGGGGTACACAGCATTATCCTACTTCCTTGATGAGGAAGACTCTGCCCTTGGTAATGTGTCACTCAACACAGTGTCATGTGGAGTTACTGTCCTGTGCAGTACTGTTGTGAAACTGACTTCTTTACAAAAAGCATAACTCTAGGCCATCAGATCGCCAAGTCACAGGAATGCCATAGCTGGAACTCAGGAGAAGAAAAAGAGCACCCTTCACCACCAGAAGCCCGGGGTAGAGGCAGAGCACCATCATCTCAAGACACCGTCGTTCCCTGGTGCTGGCAGCAGGACCCCGGCTTCTCCTTTACCCTGCGGCACCCACAGGCACCCACAATCTTGCATTCCGTCTAATCTCCATAGATACACAGAAATCCAAAGGGAAAGAAAATACAAAAGGGGTCTCTGTCTACCAGGAGTGCTGAGTTACCTCATAGGAGGATGAGTGTGAGGACTCCGGTCTGACAGAACTCAACACAAACAAGGCTCAGGGAGTATTCACACACTCGAGTCTCATTGGCTATCATGGGTCACATGACCTCACCTACCTCTGGGAAGGCTGGGAAGTGTGGCCTTCCTGGGAGACCAGGAAGGAGAAGAGAACTGAATGTAGGTAAGCACAAGTGCCTCTCCTTTAAGCCCTTACGTTCTTAGTAACTTCCGTGGACAAGAGGAGAAAAGGCAATTAATGGGATAGAGTACCTCAACTATCATGCCTTGCACGTATCATAACCCTGAAGTTTCTGAGTTTCTCATTTCAATTGAGAGACTCTTGCTCAGGATGGTTAAGTGGTTTGCCCAGCATTCCTTGGGCTACTAAGCAACAAAGCTAAAACCAAAGTCATGGTAGTCTGACTCTAAACATTTCACTTACCCTACAGGGCTACTGTGAGGATGAGTGGAATCAGAAATCCATCCAGCCAGTCATTCATTATACACCTCCAGGTAGAGTTCGCTGTTCAGTATGAAGGGAAATGGCAGACCCTATCCTCACAGGGCTTAAATATGCATTGGGATAAAATAATAAAAAAGAAAATAACCAAAGCAGTTCAGTTACTAACAAGTTCTAAAAAGAAAATGAAGCCAACTATGGAGATGGAGCAAGGAAAGATCAAGAGGGCTCAGAGAAGGAGGTGAAGTAAAGCCTGAAGACCAGGAGAAGTAGGAAGCAGTCTCCAGCAGAG
>PVKN010019046.1:0-16540 GCA_004027915.1 Capromys pilorides | reverse complement strand
GCAGCCAGCCAGAGAGTCACCACAACCCTACGGGCTAACCCACCACCCTCTAAGTAGAGGAGGAGGTCCTAGTAAACAGAAGTCAGTTTCCATAGCAACACATCTTTCTGCTCCTCTCCTCTCCTCTTGAGGTAGATTGCACAATGAATTATTTTGTTTCTGTGCCCTCATCCCCATCCCCTTTCAAATGATAGGGTCAGAAGTAAGGCAGTTTCTCTGAATAGCAAGAGGATGGTTCTGGGAGATAGTAGCTCAATATCTTAGCTTGGAATAGTGGATAAATGTGGGGGTTATTAGGACATGACAGTGGGGGCCAGAGAAAAGTCACTCAGATTCAGTTTCACCCTCTCTCCTTTTCTTGTCCTTCCCCTCTCCCTCTTTTCCCCTCTCCTTCTCTCTCCCCCTTCTCCTGTCCCTCTCCTTCCTTCCCCCACTCCTTCTAGAATTGCTATAATTTGAGGATGCAGTATTGGGACTAGAATACTCCAGTAGTCATTTTTGGAGTTTGGTTCCTGAGAAATTATGACATCAGATCTGTCCTTTAAAAATACAAGAAAAACCAGCATTTATTTTTGAACACTATGTATGGGTGAGAGTGCATATTTATAGAAAAATATCAGAAAAGACATACAACTCACTTTTCATATCAGTCACTTTGGAGGCTGAAATTTAAGGAACTGAGCAAGGGACTCGGGTTTTTTCCTTTGTACTTTATTAGGTTCCGATTATATAAAACAAGTAGTACATAAATATATTGGCTCTTTAGTCCAGCCTGGCTCTGGTTCAGTGGTTGATTTCACATGTCATAGATCAAACACCCCAGAACTAACAACAGGAGCATGTGCAAGTTGGGCACATTTTTCCCAAGTTGCCCCAGGAGGCCCTTGAGTGAATTCTATCTGCAGCAAATTTCCAGACACTTCTCTCTCCTTCCTCACAACTTCCCTGTCACTTTTCTGTCTGTCTTACATGCTTCTTCTCTTCCTCTTCCTCAACTCTTCAGCCCTTTCAACCAACCATTTCCCACCTCCTAGTCCCCACCCCTGTTGCAGTATCTGCACCCTTTGTACTTCTCATTTAGTGCTCTGTAGTCATACAGTCATGTCATAAAATAAATGTTCCACCCTCTACCCTGTGTGTGTGTGTGCATACATACATGCATAAGCAATACTAAAGATCAGATTCTGATCACATTCTCATCACTGAAACACAATACTTGATAGTGAGTTAAAACAGGAAAGTTAAAGGAGGAGGAGGCTCAGCAGAAGTTTCAGTCCATAGTTGGCAGGCTACTAGGCTGGAAGACATGGTGGAAGTGCATGATGGTAGCCAGATGTGGAGTGCAATTCAGAGAGGAGAAAGGGAGAGGGATCCTTCTAAGCCATGCCCCCAGCGAGCACCTCCCCTAACCAGGCTTCCTCTCCCAAATCACATTTAGCTCTCATCTCACCAGTAGACAAGTCTACTCATCAGTGTCATGTGTCCATAATAAACCAAAGCATTAATCATTAATACTAATTTTCCCTCTGTCACCTCCATCATAACCCCTGACATTACTTTATCTTTCCATTTAGCACTGGATCACTGTTGCACACAGCTCCACTTGTTTATTGTGCCTGTGCTAATCTCCCACTAAACAATAAGCATTGTGAGGTCAGGACCCTGTTTTACTCATGGCTGTAACTTGGCACCTAAAGTGATTCCTGGCATGGAGTAGTCTCTAGTGATGCTTGCTGACTAGATGAATGAGTAAATGAGCTAATGGTGCTTTCACTAACCTATAATGAAGAAAGAAGAGCAAAGACAGGCAAGTAGGAAACACTTCAGAGGGAAA
The DNA here is from genome assembly GCA_004027915.1 of Capromys pilorides. Taxonomy (NCBI): domain Eukaryota; kingdom Metazoa; phylum Chordata; class Mammalia; order Rodentia; family Capromyidae; genus Capromys; species Capromys pilorides. The sequence goes on along the minus strand of PVKN010019046.1, from coordinate 14,706 downwards.
GCTTCCCTGGTGGAAGTTTTCACATTCTTTTCTTCTGCGGATATCTGGGAATTGCTCTCTGGATTTCCCAGGTACATACATGTCTTGTAGAGGCACAAGGCTCGTGCCACCTAACCACATGTAATATGCCATTTTGAGAAGTTCAAATGCCTCATATACAACCCTTACCAGCCTCCTACCAGGTAACATTAGCCCACTTTCACAGATGAGGAAACTGGCCAGAGATGTTTTGTCACCTTGCTAAAGTCAAACAACCAATTATCAAGTGAAATGGAGTTAAAACTTCAATTGTTTGGACCCAAAAGCACTCTTAATTAAACTACACCCCCTCAAAAATGACCACGTCTAATTTTATGTGACAAAAAGTACATGGATATGTGGGAAGAATTGAAGGAAATAGGAGGGTTCAATCAACTGAAATGATAACTGGTCAACTGCTGAAACACAGTGCTATGAGCCTCTATCTTAATCTTCTGATGGACAGCAGTGCTGGAAAGACAGCAATATCAGCCAAGCCATTTAAGATGCCTCAGTGCCCATGCCCCTCTACTGGCCATTGTTGGTGGTCAGTCTTGTGCTCTGATTGTCTTTGCTAGTGATAGCCCTCTTCACCTTCCTGAACTTGGTATGCCTACGTATTTGTAAGTAGGTTTTCTAGGGCTAAGTTCTGTGCAAGGAGTTATTCATGACTGCAGGCATCCTATACAAGGCTTAGCTAAGAGATCAAGGATCAGTCAACCAACCAGGCCAAGTTGCTTTTTCTTTAACAGGATGAAGAGACCTCCCATGGGTGCATTCACTCAGCTGCTATTTCCTTCCTTCCTTGACACACACTTGGGTGCAGGCCGTGGCTATGTAGGTACCTTCATAAAAGAGACTGGCCCATGACACATTGTAGGATTGCTTTCACACTGGGACTAGAAACCCACATTCATTTGTCAACTCTTTGGATGGTTGATTTGTCACAAATATGGGATAAGGAACTGAGTAGAGAGATGAGATCCTGAGAAAAGAATCCAAAAAAGAGGATCACTTAACACAGCAGAAAGACAGGCTCATCTACTTTAGGCTTTCTACCTGACCCCAAAGGACAAAGGTATAGATTTAAGAGAGAGAAGCAACCCTTTTCCAAATTAATAATTCAAGTCCAAAAAAAAAAAAAAAAAATCACCAAACTTAATTGCTCTCTGTCAGCCACAGCTCATACTCTTCTTTCATTATTTTGCCCAAATTGGTTTGGCAGCATTTCACAGCCACCACATTCATTTTTAAAAGATTTTCTTGTTATCTATAGCCTGTTAATATGTTCATCCTTCACCTCTGTAAGTAATTCTAGGCAGATTTTTAGTCATTTGGAGTGAAGGAAGCTCTTGGTGCATAGAAGAAGGGAAGCTGTCCAAGATGAAATGTCACACATCACCATAAGAGGCTCTCAGGTCCTGCAGGCTGACAGGCTGCCCCAGCCCTGGGTCCCTAAGGAAGGAACAAAAGCCAGGCTTTTGGCCCATAGCCACTATACATGTGTCATCATTTAAATTTAAATTAAGACAAAGTTCTTTTCCTTTTCAGATTGATCTCATTTCGAGTATTCCATGGGCACACAGACCCTACCGGTAGCACAAACGAAGGTTCTCTTCACACAAGGCTCTGTTGGATAGCACTGTGTCTAAGCTTTTGGACTCTAGTTATGATGGCTTCTTCCTCTCTTAGCTCTTGTCTGACTTAATGAGCTAGGAATTCTACATAGAGTTTTTAGAATTTGCTTTATAGAAAACCTAGTTGTAAAGAGAAAAAGCCATGAGCTTTGTAAGCATATATTTTTGGACACATGAGACAATTTGGTTACTGTCAGGGGAGCAAGAACAGAGGATATTTCTTATATGGCCAAAGAAGGGTGAGGCAGAAGGAGCAGAGTCCTGGTCCTAAGAGGCTGTTTTGTAAATGTGCCATGGATTGAGCTCAAGGTACCTGTGATCGTCCTAGGGCCTGAGTAGCCATGGTTCCCCCTCAAAAGGGCAGCTGTAAACTACAATCCATGGATGGGCTCAGTTCGACCTCCAGCCTCCCATCTGCTCTGCTCAGGGCACAAAGATGAAAGGAACACATGGATAGTCCTCAAAATCCCACATGCTTGGCCTTTTAGCCGGGCTCTCAGCAAACCTTGGCTTAATTAATAGTGTAGTTATCTGCTAATTATTCCACTGTTCAAGCAGAACTAGAAGCACCCTGGACACTGAGTGAGCTTCATGTATACAATTAATAATTTTCATCACTGAGTAATTACTTGTGTACTATTTAACCTAATAATATTAGATGTGCGTTACTGGGTTGTGATTGCTGTTTTCTTCTAACTACCCACACTTGTATGGTTGTTCTCTATGCAGTCATGACTTAGTGACAAATTTGTTTGTTTTTCATCTAACTTTTTTTTTATATTTTTCAAAAGTTTGGAAGTATTTGGAGCTTCTTAAATCTTTCAAAACCTTTTCCTTGACCTTCCATTGTTCCATCCTCTCCATGGCTTCTCAGCTTTTTCTGTGTGGCTCATGTTTCATGTCACTCACTGGTTTGGTCCTCCTGCCTGGCAAGGTTACCTTCTTACCATAGGTGCTCCCTGAGCAGTACAGAGAGTTGGGGATGGAGCCAGTGAAGCTATGGGGAAACTAAAACCAAAACAATTGATTGGTTGCAGGAGGTGAGTGGGCACTCTGGGTCTGGGGTCAGCTCAGGGCAGACCTGGTTCATTGTAGAGGAGATTTGGCTATCTCTGGGTAGGTGACACTGCCACAGTTAGAGAATTGGAATTCTTTAATTGGCCGAGGGAACTGATTTTGCCTGGAGGAGAATCCAAGCTATGGTACAATGGAAGAGATAGCAACTGGGGAGACCAAGCTGACTCATCCAGTCCACACCTTTGAGTTTAGTGCAGCAAGACTAACTGTCGACCCCTCCTGCTGGGAGACTGAGGTAGTTTCCAGAATGCATGAGGTAGTTGCTGGGGCAAGGAAAGCCTATCCCTGTATCCACAGGGGAAAAGAGTTGGCTAGGAAGGCCAGGAGGAACTCCAAGGTGACAGGATTATGTTCTTGCCCCTAAGCACTTCCTTCCCTTCATTTAAATCCACACTACTACTCATAATGAAAGGTAATGGGTTTGTGAATTTCTACATCCAGTGAAACCAAGGACACTACCTGCAGGCCATCCATTTCATTTTTCCACACTGACTAAGGAAGTTTTCCTATGTTTTACTTCCTGACAATCTTTCAACTATTGGAATTATCTTTGATGTCTTTCCCTCTTTGACCCACACCCACTCAGTTGCCAGTCCTACCAGTTCTCTGAAACATTTTTCAAACAGGCTTTACTCCACCTTAGAACCATGATGTCCCAAATCTAGTGTCTTCACTTGCACAATCAGTATGACTGGAAGTTGTCAGCTTTGTACATTCTCAGGTCCCACATACAGAATTGGAAAAACCATGGAAGGGATACAGAACTCTATGACTAACAAGCCCTCCTGGTGGATTCATGTTGAAGTTGAACCAGTGCTTAGAATTGTAATGCAGACCCCTTGCTGTGACATTGGAGACTTTGGCTTCTCCCTATTTCTCTAACCTGAACTGAAACCAGTCTTCCTTCACTTCAGACTCTTCAGCCAATGGTTTTTGCAAGACCCAGAACTTGGCACATGCCACTCCTTTCACCTAAAATACTCATAAGCTCATTGGCTTTTCCACTTTTCATATAACAAGTTTTCTTTCATCCTTTGATTTTCTTCTCTACTTTTTTGGCACAGGGTATCACTCAGTTGCTATCTTGACCAGGATGTGCTTGAACTTGCAATCCTCCTGCTCAGCCTACCAGAGTGTTGAAATAGGCGGCATATCATCCTTTGATTCTTAGCACAAAGGTCAGAAAGGTTATGTTTGGCCACTCTCCTTAACATAGCTCTCTTGTTCCTATCCTGTAATTGATAATTGCTTTTCTCTTTATCTGTCTTTTATAAGAAAATTAGAGGCAGGGACGGACATTGTCTGGTCTACTTTTGTGTTTATGTCATGGCACTAGAAATACTGCAAGTTCAGTAAGTAACTAGTAGTTGGATGATCAATTCTGGTCCACATTTTCCTCTTTCTACATAGCTACAATCTTTTGCAAGTTGGCTTTTCATCTTCAAATGGCTTTGAGGTCCTCTCTAGCTCCACGCCATGGTACAGTTGGCCATATATGATATACCATGATGCAGAAGGCATTATTCACTATGAGAAGCCTCAGGTATGCCGGCTTGGCCAATCTTACACCCAGGTGAGGGCTCCCATTAGTCAGCCTGCTCAGCTACCAAATTCAGCTCTCTCTGTCCTTTTTTTTTTTTTTTTTTTTAAATCAGTGCGTAGAAGGTCTATGCAGGTCATTCTCATTCCAAGGCTCCTGTGTCTGGCACCTGTTAGCATGAATGCTTCGACTCATACTAGAGTTCTAAGAGGAGGAAAATAAGAAACTGATTTTGAGTTCATCAACGCCAGAAAAGAACCTTTAAAGGCAAACTGTCAATACTCCTTTCATAGCAAGTAAGGAGCAGGGTGTGGGTCATTCCACATGTGGCAGGTGAGAGACAATAGAAGGCGACTGGCCTCTTTCAGCGCCTGGGTCCATGGCCATGGAAACATGTAGATCTGGATCTCTTTTCCCCACTGGCTTTTTAGATCTTCATTCTGACAAGAGGGATTCCCTTTTCCAAGCTCAGCTCTAAGTAGTGGGTTTGTAGATCAGAACTGAGGAAACCCTGCTGAGGAAGGTATGCTGTGTTATGAGCGGGGTACAGAGTGACATTCAGAGGTGACAAAACACCTTGAAGAATTGCACAAGTGCCTCTGGCAGGGCATGTTCTCCTTAAGGAGTCAGAAATTGCTAAATTCCAGAACAATGGCAATTGCAACAACACATAATAAAGGCTGAACATCCCTCAGGTGAAATACTTGGGATCAGAGTGTTTGGGTTTTGAGAATATTTCCATGTACATAATGAGGTATCTTGGGGATGGAACTCCAGTCTAAACAAATGCATTCAAGGTTTTGTGTATAACTTACACACATACCCTGAAGGTAATTTTATGCAGCACATTAAATAATTTTTTTTGCATGAAACAAAATTTCAAGGTCTGGAATTTTCTACTGTGGCATCATGTAGGCACTCAAACTATTTTGGATTTTGTATCTTAGCATTGAGACTGCTTAGCCTTTCTTTAGGATGAACTATATTGGTCCAGCACCACAGGAAGTATTTTACTGAACAATCCCTTTAATTCTACAGTCCAACCCTCAACTATAACGGTGACTTCTATGCTCTGAAATGAGCAAACTAAGACAGTGAGGTCCCCACAGGCATACAGTCAGGAAGAGCAGGACTCGCCATGATCCACCTGTCCAAGAGTATTTCTTGCAACATCTCAATCCTCCATAAGGCTGGAATGATTTACTCCACCTTTAGATAAGGAAACTGAGGCTTATCATGGGCTGCCCTCGACTCATTACCATTTTCCCACCTTTCCTAATGGCCATCTCTTATGGGTGGGGCCTTGAGGAGGGCAGTGGAAATAAAGCATCATGGAGAAAGAAATCAAAGCAGGAAGAGGGAAGGTCTCAGGTCACAGAGGGCTACATTACTCAGGTAATCAGGCTGATGCAGGATGCAGAACTGTTGGCTAGGGCTGAAGCCTGCACAAGGCAGACTACAAAAGAGCAGCAGTGCTTGGACACCAACTTCCTATCTCAGTTCTAGGCCCTGATAGCATGTTTTTTGAATCCTTTCCAACCAAGGAACTTCAACTTAGTCTTTGGCTATATGTTCTATGTACCCATGTGCCCAAGAATATCAGATTATTTAAAATGGTTGAATACGTTGGGAAACAAAGCCACCAAAGATGGTTTTGTTAATTATTCAGTCTCCAGCCTTCCTTGGAGAAAAGGCTGCCAGAGCTGCGGTGGTGGCAGGGAGGAGTTTCCACTTTTTAAAGCAGGATGGAGCTGTTAATAGGAAGTCTCCATCACTTCAAATGAACCTCACTGTGATTGAATGCATCTGAAGACATGAAACGGATGTTCGATGAGAACTAACTTGCTCTCCAAAAGGCAGGAGAAAAATCATCAAAACTTTCCCTTTGCTAAATCTTCTCAGTAACACATGAATGGGGAAAAAAATCTATCCTTCTTTGCAGAGAACACAGGGAAAAGTACCTCACCCACAGTAGGGTAAAAAAAGCCAAAATGAGCCACCAGACATAAGATGAGATATTGTTTGGGCTGTAGTAGAGAACAGTGGAAGGAAATAGGAAGGGGCACGGGCTGCCTGCTTATGTCCAAGCTGTCCCCAAGTGTAAAGCCCCAGGTCTTCTAGGCTTGGCCTCCTTCCTTCCCTGTTCAGAGGTGAAGCTACCACGCATAACTGGCAGGGTTCACCCCAATGCTGAGTCATCAGATGGTTGTGGGCTTTGTAGGCACTCAAGGGAGCCATAGCAAGGGAGGTACAGGGGCTTCCCCTCTGGACTCCAGGGGGGCACTGTGGCTCTCAAAGGGTGAGGGTAATGACAGGGTGGCAGGGAGGCTTTCAGTTAATTACCAATTACGAAGACCTTTGCAAACACAAAGGCTCCACCTGAATGATAAATGTTATTACTCCAGCTCCATTTTGCCAGCTGCAATGATTCTACTTGCAAATTTGGAGAATTCTCCAAGGGAACTACAGATTGCTTATCCCACAAAACTCCCACCCTAGCTCGCATCCTGACTTGCTAAGGGCAGAGGAGAAAAACCTTCCTGGCAAACTTTCCCAAACACAAGTTGCATAACATCCACACAAATAATAGAAAAAGGAAACTTTTAAGAACTTGTTATATATGCTTTTAATCTCAACACAGTTACTTTTACTTGAGAGCACTTTAATGATTGTAAAGTATGCGCACATTTGGTGTCTCACTGGGCCCTACTAAGCTCCTTATCAGACAAGAACACAGCAGCTCCAAGTGCAGAGGTCTGCGCAAGGTCATAGAAGGATGAAGAGAGGAAGATGAGCTTCTGGTCCAAAGTCCTCCCCTGTGTGGTGTGGTGTGGTGTGTGTGTGTGTGTGTGTGTGTGTGTGTACACGCACGTGCAAGCATGCACAAACATTTGCATATGAACATGCATTGCCAATATTAGCATTAGCATCTAAAGTAAAGCCCATGACGTTATATTGGAATAAAGCATTCTCTGGTTTGACTCTTCTTATTATGCCAGAAACATAGAAACACTGTATGAAATTTAGAAAGTTTATGAAAGAAGACAAAGATAGACTCTATTCCATGCACTTACAGCCCAGATAGCTCATATTTAGAACAAGAAAGCACGTGAATTTGAATCACTTTATGCCCATATTTTTCTGCCCAGTCCCACATTGGTATCAAGAGAAGAAGCAAAAGGAAGAAGAGCCCAGCATGTAGGGGGAACATGAGCACAGAGAGCCTGGGCACAAATGATTCTTCTAGGTTGTCACTTTGTGTCCTTAGGAAAGCGTTTCAACCTACTTGATCTTAGATTTTTCATCTGTAAAATGGAATATAATTATATCTGCCAGTAGAACTGACAAGAGACATTCACAACTTGAGATTTACAAAGTACTTAGAAATGTGCCTGTGAATACAATAAATATTCTCTAAGTAGAGCACATCTATTAAAGAAAGGAGTTATCCAACCTCAACATAGGAGTTCCAAACTCCCTTTCAAATGATTTCTCATAGAAAATATACAAAGATATATCAGATATTCAAACAATGTAGCTTATATCCAACTAGAAGCTTTGCCTTAGGAGTATTCTAGAATGAGGCAGCACAATTTAAGGGAGACAAAATGGGCCAGTATCCGACTGTAGCTCTGCTACATATTAGCTATGTGACTGCACACAAATCACTTAATCTCTCAGAACTATAAATCTGTAAATTTAAGTAATGCCAGCCTAGGAAGAATATGTAGGTGCTATTCTATAAATTGTGAAATCCTTAGTCATTAAGGATTATTTATCTTATTGCTGTTATTACAGAAGTAATGACCAAGATCTACCCCACTGAGATAATAATATTTATCAGGCTCAGTTTGGATGCAATACTGAGGGTGCTACAAAAGCTCTAAATTGACCAAGTGACTCTGTTCCAGATCTTCCAGCTAACCATTTAATTTATTACCAATATTTACATCACTTTTATTTATTCACATTATTTCTTGCCATTCAAGGAGAGTATTACTGTCATTCTGCCTGCATAAACTCACACTCTTGTTCTCAATCCTCTCAGGCCTCTATTACCCATAAAACAGGAGCATTTTCTCCTTGGAACTTCAGCCAATGTGAACACCATATTATAATTCACTCGTGAATGCTTTCTCCAAAAGCTGCACCATGGCTACACAAATACTGAGAGGGGACAGCACTGTAATTTACATTAAGTTCTCCCACAAAAATGGAGTGGCACAAAAGCTAAAGAGAGAATGAGATGAACAGAATAGAAAGGTCACTTAGGTTATGACAAAGCTCTTACATATTTGTTCAGTACCAGGATGTGCATGATGTTTTGATAGACACTGATAGAAATAATTCTCATTTTCAGCCCCATATTTCTCAACATTGTCCTCCTTTACTCATTGGGCCATCACAGTATTACTGAGTTCCTCCCAGAAACGAGTAAACTACTGTGATTGTGTACTATTTAATCAAGAAACTTAAAAGTTCAGTTAAGATCTCTGGGTAAAGATTGTCACTAACACTGTTGACAGCCTACTCTGAACAGTGGGATTTAATCCTTGAAAAAGCAATCATTTCAATGTACTCCCCAGATTCAATTCCCTGTCTGAAACTGGCTTAGCTGAAGCTTTTCCTTACCTCAATTGGTAAGAGCTCTTTGATGAAGGGAGGTTGGAAAAGACTGGCTTAAACAAAGTCAAACCAATAATCCTTATTGGACATAGGAATTCTCAGAGTTTTCAAGACATGGGGCAAATTCCTAGAAGAAGACTGGTTATTATTTCTGCATAGTCTCTCAAAACTTCACGTTAAGTAGGGACATAATATATGAATGAAGAAACGTTTTGTAGTGCTTATCTTTGGAACAAATTTTGACTGTTCTAATTCAAAAATTTCATCAGGAGCAATACGGACTTAGCTCCAATGATGAATACAATTTCCTGAGTATTTTCCCTACGCCCATGTCCTGTGAGGTTGCAAGACAGTCACTGTTACTGGCCATTATCCCATATATTTTCCCAATATAAAAGTAGGATAGTGGGATTATTTAAAATATTTGTTTTAAAACAAGGAACTGGAAAATAACTGAGAGGGTGGACAAACAGTATCCTGCTGAAGGTACCTGGAAAGCATCTCTACAGAATGAAGGAAAAATCTAAAAAATGAATCATTATTCATTTTATGAACTTTTTAGTGACATATCTTGACGATCAGAGCTTCTGAGTTTTAGGATCACTTCCCAGTACCGGGCTTGAAGGAGCTCGATGTTCCTGGGCTGGGGGCCAGTCAGAACACTGAAGAGCCTTCCCAGCAGGTCATGGTAAGTGGAGCCTCTCCACTCCTAGGCTTTCCTGTAAGTACGCATAACAGCCAAATCCCATCCATAAATTAATTTGAGGAGATGGGAATGCAGACAGAGGTGATGCGCTCTCAAGGGTTATGCTGTCCATCACCAACCGCTAGAGCTGAGCTGTCGCCTCTGTGACATCGAATGGATTCTCCCACTGAGTGACAGCCACATCCTCTTGCCAAACCCAGCAGTTATGCAGTGAGTGATGCGTTGCCTTTACGAATGCTGTGAATGGTGAGATCTGGTATTGCATTTATCTCCCACATATGAATGAGTCATCTAAGTGTTGGGCCAAGAAAAAAAAGGGTGGGGAGAGAACTTTATAAACTGCACCACACCCACCCAGTTTCTGAAATCCTATTAACCATACTCCAAGAAATTGCTTTCTCTCCTGCTTGGCATTTCTGAGATCAAAGTATGCAAATGAGCACCCACACAGCTAATGGCATATAATTATATCTTACATAATATTATATTTTATTGTATCACATATTTTACACAATCATAATAATTGCATAATCATTACTATGGTGTGCAGGCAATGTGGCACCATAGCGAAGAGCTGAGCCTCTCAAAGCAGACCCTTGGATTTGAATCCTGATCTGTCTCCTCTGTTTCTCTTCCTGAAATACCCAATCTCAAAATCAGTGTTTTCTGTTTTAAATGTACTTAGTGGAGATAAAAATAGCATCTGTCTCATAAGGTTGTGTCGTGGGCTCTGTGACACAGTTCAAGTACAGTATTGAATTCTAAATTCAGTAGCATCACTGACAATTATCATTAAGCTGTGAGTTAATAATTCTGAGAAAACATGGTTTGTATAATTTTAGAAAATTTTGAGAGTCAAAAATGCAGTGAAATTCCACTAATACTAACCTGCTGGTTAATATCTAAGCTTCCACCTTTAAATCACCACCAAATTTAACTTCAGGTCCTCATCCCAGTTAACATGCAAATACTCCAGGGAAAAATAAAGTTTTAGCTGCTTCTGGTTGCCAGCACAACACTAGGTTTTGCTGAGGTGCAAAGAATTGCTCACTGGAGGTGGTGGAGGGCATGGGCTCTCTGCTTACCCAAGGAAGGACAATGACACTAACCAAAGCAAGTGACCTCATGATAATGGTAATAAAAACATGCCTGGAAAATCTACCTTACAGTCACCACCTCTTCAAACCATCAATGACCATTTTAATGACCACACCAAATAGCATGCCCTGGAGAGTTAAGGCCAAAACCAGACAAGCATGAGACTCCAAGGAATAAATTAAGTGGCTGTCAGTCTAGGATATATTGATGGGCTTGGCAGCATTGGCTGGCACTCTTTACTTTGGGATTTAGAGAAAGTAAAATTTGATGAGCATGTTTCAGTTTATGTATATTCATTTCCATGCAGAAGAGTACTGTCCAGCCCTTGAGTAAGGGGCAGGCATTAGAATACTCATTTGGGCCCCGCTCTGCCCCACAGGATGGCAGGATCATTCAACATTTATGCAACTTCTCAGGATCTCAGTTACCCTGATGCGAAACAGTGAGTTGAGTCATATCACCTCTGGAACATTGTCTTAAACTTTAGATTATATCCAAACTAAGTGATCACTTCTAAAAACCACGTGAGATTATTGTGTCCTTGGGAAAAAAGCTCAACAGTTAAAGCTGTCCTTGAGTACATATCAAATTCCAGCCCACCTCTTCTATCCAACTTAATGCTTCTTGCAAGTTGAGTGAATGTCCTTTCATGTTTCTATCTTACAGACTCAGAAATGTTCCATTTGAGTACGTATGGTTCTATCAGTCCTGCAACTACAAGATGCCACTTCCTAGCAGAAATGTGCTCGGTTCATCTGATCATTCTGCTAGTGGGTACTCCTGGGATCTTCTATGCTGCACTTTATCAACAGCACTGCAATAACCTCTGTGTTTGTGTGTGGGCACTCCTCTAGGCCAGATATCACTGGGACTTAGGGAAGTATAATTTAGCACAAAAACTAGAGCACTTACATCATGCTTTATGGTCCCCTCAAAATCTCACTTAGTGGTTGGGACCTGGTCAGACAGAGAGGGTCACTGGGGAGCTGGGTCCCTTGGGTGGTAGGGTGGAAGACTGTGCTCTTGTCCCCCATTACTACTTTCTCTCTCTGCTTCTGGATCATTGGGAGTGAGCAGTTTACCCCACTGTATCATGCTGCCAGGCCATTTCTGCCTCAGTGCCAGGTGTCAATGGACTGATCTCACAGACACTATAAGCCAAAAGAAGCCTTTCCTCCTTTAAATTGTAGTTGTCAGGCATAGTGTGCTAGCAATGGGGAAGCTGACTAACATGACATGTGAGGGGTACTAGTAATTATACTAGCACAACAGGTAGAAACTGGGACTAGCCTAGGTAAGTCAGAATACATAGTCTCCCTAGCTAAGAGTATGTACTGGTTTTGGATTAAAAAAAAAAAAAAGTAGATACTCACAGATGTCCAAAGTAAATTCTGGGATATTTTTAAGCCTTTGAATACTACTATCTGAGGTTTAAATTTTTCTCCTGATAAATGAAGGGTAGACATATCAGAGGTTTATTTTAATCCTCAGATGGCAGCTAAAGATCTTTCCTTGCTGAAAGGCAGAATGCTTTCATACAGAGCACACATTGGCTCAGAATTCTTTTCAGCCCTAGTTTTCATAGTCTATAAGTCCCTTTCCTTTGAAATGTGGTGCTGCTCTTTGCTTAATCCCTTTTTTTTTTTCAGTTTCCAGAATGAGATACTGGTGGAAGGGAAAGATCAACTTTTTAGCACAATAACTCTTCTTTAATTATTGGTCTAATCTCTCAACTGCAAGGTCATCATTTTCCACATGGGGTGGCAGAGAAAAGCCTCTTTATGAGTCTAGCATTATGGCTTTTGTCATCTTCAATTACTTTCCCTATGGACCTTGCCTGTGGACACATTTTCCCTGTCTCTTTTATTTTATGTGCACCTAGTTCCTTTATGACTTTATAATGTTTTACAGTCCCTAAAACTCTGCCATCACTAGTCAAGTATTCTTTAACAAATAATTGCATCCAATTTTTATTTTATCAAAAATTGGAATTTTGAAATCAAAGATTAGCAGCAGACCCTTGGATCAGCAAAGATTTTTATTCATAGACAGAAAAGGGATCGTCTAATGTTTGTCTTATCAACAGTTCCAATTTGCTTTGGTGATAACAGGAATAAATATTAGAGCTCAAAATTCACCCAAAGCAAACTTGAGAATCCTTGCTTTGACTATAGGAAAGTCACTAATCAATGAGGATTGTTGTTGTCAAGATGTAAAATAAATGGAATCAATTTATTCAGTACTATTTCTTGAGCCAGAGTGTGTCCCAGGTCTTGTGGGAGACGTACAGTTGTATAAGCATGTGTTAGCTTACCAATATTATAAGGCACTGGTTAACTCAATTAAAAATGAAGTGGCATGAAGTACGAGGAATACTTCACTAAATCAGTTGCCATGAGTATTTCTTTATGAAAATGGTACAATCTTGTGTCCAGGAAATCCAGCGAGGAGATGGCATGACTATGCCAAGGTCACTAGTATTCAGAGTGGGGATAAGAGAGTGATACCTGGGCCCTCACCTCAATGGGATCTGGTATGTCTGCATGAATCAGTTCAGATTTGGATTTGGAAGAGTAAACAATGAAGGTCATTTGCATATCTCTACAGCATAGTGATCAAATGAACAGCTCAAGATCTGCCTTTTTTCAGAGCTGAGCTCCACTACTGCTAGTGGTGTGACCTTGGCACATTAGTAACACTTCTATGAAAATAGAGATAATTACAGCATAGTGCAGATTGTGCACATGTATCTAGAACATTTTGAAGACCAAATGACATACTATGGGACTGGTGCCTACCACATAAAATAGCTCAGAATGCTGACTGTTGTTTTGAAAAACAATATCCCACATCTTGAAAAGTTGCTTAACAACTCTGAACATGTTATGCACCATATACCAGGTACTATTCTAAAAACATTAGATGTATTAATATGTTTTATCTATAGTAAGCCCCCAAGTTATGAGGAATGAGTTGTTTTGGGAGAACAGAACTAAGTCCAACAAAGGGAGTCTTATATAGCGCAACTGTGAAAGTTGTAACTCAGTGTTCATTCATCTGGCTTTTACTGTAATAACATCCTACAGGGGAGGAATGCCCCATTTTATAGATAACAGTACTGAGGCACAGAGAAGTTATTCAATAGCTAGCTAGTAGCAGAATCATGGCTCAATTCAGAACTCTAAAATCTATGCCCCTAACTACTCCGCTAGGCTGACCTCACCCACTAACTCCTCTGTTCTCATAATAAGTTGCTTGACAGCCAAAAGACCTGGGAACACAGTGTAACCAAAGATGCAGTGACAGTAAGGTCCCTTCCAAAGGCTGATTCCCTAGACCTGAGCATGTATAAACATCATAATACCAGTCTTCTGTGTGGCAAGCACAGTGAGCATTATCTTGTTCCACAGGTGGGAGTCAAGTTGCTTGCTTACAGTGGGTTCTTTGTGAATCTCACACTCTCAGAGGACTGAACTTTCAGAATTTAAATGAGCTTACACTTCAGCATGGTGGAGTAAAATAGAAAAGTCAAGGAGACCTCAAATCTACCTTGAATTCTCATTTGCTGCCTGGGCAGCCTTCTGCCCTGCTCTGTGATCTGCTTTGCCACACTTGAGCACAAGTGTGAGAAAGCAAAAAATGAACAGTCAGAGAGCTTTTTTAATATGGCTGGCCTAGTGTGACTGGCACAATCATACAGAACACAGCATAAAACTTTTTACGAAATATGTTTGGGTCTAGTAATTTTCTACATAAAATTGTATTCTTTAGTCAGATTTCCCTGTATATCCCCCAATTTTTTTTTTTTTATATTTCCTTACTACTTTATTTTGAGGATGTCATCTAGCCCCGCATATAGACTCTTTAGTAAAACACTTGCCATTGGTTCTTTATGGTTTAATATAACTTAAATGAGCGTGATGATAATTTCCTTTAAATGTTGATGGTAGATCTAGGAAATGAACACTAGTAAGGAAATATTTTGTTCAAACCTTGACTCCATT
>PVKN010019045.1:0-16554 GCA_004027915.1 Capromys pilorides | reverse complement strand
GTAATAATAGTTACAAAGTTATGCATATTATAATCTAAAAACAATCTCAGAAATTAAGATTTATGATATCCATTATTCCAGTCTCCTGTTTGTTAAGGTGTCATTGGGTAAAGCTTTGTAGCTAAAGTATCTCATAAAATAAAGAAATTCAATTACACTTATTTAAAATCTTCTTGCTTTCTGTTGGTGAACACCACGGAGGAAGCACCATTAGTCTCCATCCTCTGACTGCCATCATGTCTAAGTCAGAGTCTCTCAAGGAGCCTGAACAGCTACAGAAGCTCTTCATCAGAGGGCTGAGCTTTGAAATAACTGGTGAGAGTCTGAGGAGCCACTGTTCTGAGGGAACACCCACAGACTGCGTGGTGATGAGAGACCTCAACACCAAGCGCTCCAGGGGCTCTGGGTGTGTCACTTACTCCACTGTGGAGGAGGTGGATGCAGCCATGAGTGCAAGGCCACACGAAGCGGATGGAAGAGTTGTGGAACCAAAGAGAGCTGTCTCAAGAGAAGATTCTCAGAGACCAGGTGCCCACTTAATGGTGAAGAAGATCTTTGTTGGTGGCATTAAAGAAGATACTGAAGAGCATCAGCTGGGAGATTATTTTGAACAATATGGAAAAATCAAAGTCATTGAAATTAAGACCGACAGAGGCAGTGGAAAGAAGAGGGGCTTTGCTTTTGTAACCTTTGATGACCGTGATTCTGTGGACAAGATTGTCATTCAAAAATACCACACACACTAATGCTGGGTGTGGTGGCACATGCCTGTAATCTCAGCACTTGGGAGGCTGAGGCAGGAGGATCAGTGAAAGTTCAACACCAGCCTGGGCTACAAAAGTGAGCTCAAGGCCAGCCTGAACCGCATAATGAGACCCTGTCTTGAAAAGACAAGAAAAATAAATAAATAAAACTGGACGGCTACAACTGCGAAGTGAGGAAAGCCCTGTCCAAGCAGGAGATGGCTAGTGCTTCCTCTGGCCAAAGAGGCTGAAGTGGTTGTGAAAATTTTGGTGGTGGTCACAGAGATGGTTTTGGTGGCAATGACAGCTTTGTTCACAGAGGAAACTTCAGTGGTCAAGATGGCTTTGTTGGCAGCCCTAGTGGAGATAGATATGGTGGTAGTGGATACAATGGATTTGGTAATGATGGAAACATTTATGTGGGTGGTGGAAACTATAGTGAACTTGGCAGTTACAAAATTCAGTCTTCAAATTTATGACCCATGAAGAGAGAAAACTTTGGAAGTGGAAGCTCTGGGCCCTACAGTGGTCAAGGCCAATATTTTGCTAAACCACAAAATACGGTGGCTATGGTGGTTCCAGCAGCAGAAGCAGCTGTGCCAGTGGCAGTGGCAGTGGCAGTGGCAGTGGCAATGGCAGAAGGTTTTAAACACTTCCAGGAAACAAAGCTTAGCAGGAGAGGAGAGCCAGAGAAGTGACAGGGAAGCTACAGGTTACAACAGATTTGCAGACTCAGCCAGCACAGCGGTGGCAGGGCCTCTCTGCTGCAAAGAAGCTATGTTGTAGACAATACCCATGCATATGGGCAAACACTCGAGGACGGTATTTGTGACTAACTGTATAACAGGTTATTTTAGTTCTGCTGTATGGAAAGAGTAAAACATACTAGCAAAGGGCTTAAATGTAGACATTTTCTTGCACCCATGCTGTTGATTGCTAAACGTAACAGTCTGATCGTGGTGCTGAATAAATGCGTCTTTAATAAAGTAAAATAATGATTAAAAAATAAGAACCTATTTTCAGTAATGTAGCAAATATATACTCAACAAATGCTTCACTACATTAAGAAATTCCTTCAATTAAGATTTCAAATGCTATTACACTTTTAATTAGTATGTGTTTGAAGTGCATAATGATTACAACACCACGGGAGCTGCGACACGCACAGCATACCTCTTGGCCACCTTCACTACTCATTCCTTCTCTGTCCTCTTCCATCCCTCATAAGGCCCTTTTTTCTCCTTTGAGACACTAACTGCTCTATAATTTGTTCTTTAAATTATTTATATGTCAGGTTTCCCATATAACAGAAACCATGCCACAGTTAAGCCTATGTGGCTCATTCAACTTAACATCACAGTCTCCCAGTCCATGCAAGGGATTCAGGTTTATCTGAATGGCACAGTAGTAGGCCATGGGTACCAACAGCACATCTGGCATCCATTCATCAACTGATGGACACACAGGCTGCTTCCAACATTTAACTACTGTGAGCTGGGCGATGAGCAAGGGCGTGCACGCACTCGGGCTATGATGTCTCACCCCTTTCACAAAGGGGCCTAGAAGGGGAATAGCTGACGCAAGTGGGATTTTTATTTTAATCTTTGCAGAATCTCCAAGCTGACTTCCGAGTGGTTATACTAGTTTACCTTCCCACCAATAATGGAGAGGAACTCCTTTCTTCCCTGGACTCTGGCCAGACCTTAGGATGTGGTTTATTGGTGATATCCATTCTTCGTGCAGTGAGATGAAATCTCAGTGTTTTGTTTTGTATTTGCTCGTTTTTTGCACTATTAAAAGAGCCACAAATGTGGAACAGTTTTTCATGTATCTATTGACCATTTGTACTTCTTTTTCTCAAAACTGTCTATTCATTTACAAGGTCCATTTTTAATTGAGTCTTTCATTTTAAGGGGTTTAACGATTTTGAATTCTTTATATTTTTTAGATACTAGTCCTCCGAAGATTAGCAGTAAAATTTCTTGCTATTTTATACTTTGTCGCTCCATTTTATTGGTTGTTTCCCATCAACAAAGATTGTTCCCTTGTTGTGCAAAACAATTTAACTTAACAAAATCCCATTTTTTTGTGCAATAGGAGTTGTGTTTCAGAAGTCTGTATGCCTATGTCTCCAAAAGCCTTACCTATTTTCCTGTCCAGTAGAGCATTTTGTTTTAATATTTGCGTCTCTGATGTATTTTTATTTAATTTTAGTGTATAGTGAAAGGTATAGGTCTAAACTCTCTTCCACATGTGCATGGCCAATTTTCTGAGCACCATCTTATAAAGAAGACTCAGCCTGAGTGTGTTGGCCCTTTGTCAAAGACCAGGTGGCCAAAGGAATCTGGAGTGGTTTCTGCAAACTGTTCTGTTCTATTAATTCATGTTGCTTTTAATCACTGTACCTTTGTAATATAACATGGAATCTGGGGTTGAGAAGCCTATGCTCATTGCCCAGGATTGCTTTTGGTGCTCTAGATCTTCTGGTTCCCTGTAAATTTTAGGATAAGCTTTTCCTAGTTCTTTGAGGAATATTGTTGGTATTTTGATTGGAATTTCATTAAGCCTATATATCAGTTTTGACACCATGGCTATTCTGATAAAATTGTTCTGCCTGTCCAAGAATATGGGGCATCTTTGCATTTCCTGATACACAATTTGGTCTCCTCTCTCAGAATATTACAGTTTTCATTATAGAGAGCTTCATTTCCTTGGTTTGGTTAATAGCCAAGAATTTTTTTTATTTACTGAAAAGTTATTGTTCTCCTATTTTTTCTCCATGGACTCATTATTGTATAGAAATGTCATTGATTTTGAGTGTTGGCTTTGTACCCTGCTGCATTGTTAAATTTGTTTATTAGTTCTAGACCTCTTCTGGCGGATCTTTTGGGAATTTCTTTGTAAAGGACCATGTCATTTGTGAATCTTAGTGGCTTTAATTCTGCTTTTCCTGTTTTCCTTTTTTTTTTCCTTCTTCCAGGATTGCTGTGGCTAAAGTTTTCAGTACTGTATTGAACAAGAGTGGTAAAAGGTTTGTCATAAGTGGCTGTTATTACATTAAGGAAAGGTTCTTATATGTGTTTTCAGAGCTTCAATTATTTTTGTCGTTTTTTATTTATTTGGTACAGGGTCTCATTATGCAGCTCAAACTCATGATGGTCCCCCTCTCTCAGACTCCTTAGTGCTGGGGTTATGCCGTCTGCCACCACACCCAGTTTCAGGGATGGTCCTGCAGTTCCTAAGTTTGCAGGGCTGATTCGATATGCAGTACCCGGAATCAAATCCGGGTCCTTGAGCTAGCCAGGCAGGCACTTAGACTGCCAAGCCTTTTCTCCAGCCCTTCTTTAGAGCTCTATCATGCGTGGATGTTGGCCCCTTTTCTGCACGTATTCAGATGAGTATGTGTTTTTTCCTTGCACCTGTTCGCGTGGTACACCGCACTCAATGGCTGTGTGTGCAGAACCTCTCCTGCATACTGAGAAGGAGCCCACGGGGTCACAACACCCAATCTTTGTGAAGATTTGTTGCATTCTTTGTCCAGTATCTTGTTGAGAATTTTTCCATCCATGTTCTTCAGAGGGATTTGCATGAGGTTTTTTTGTTTGTGCTTATCTGGTTTGTTTTGGAACCAAAGTGATGCCAAATTTCTAGGAATGAGTTTGGAACTACTCTTTCCCTTTCAAGTTCATTAAAGAGTTTGAAGGGGATTGGCGTTATGTCTCTCCTAAAGTTGTTATAGAATTCATGAGTGCTTGTTTTACGTGTGTGTGTGTGTGTGTGTGTGTGTGTGTGTGTGTACCAGGACTCAAACTCAGGACCTTTCACTTGCCAGGCAGGTGCTTACATCACTGATCTGTATCCCTGCTCTCTAGAATTCATATATGAACCCATCTGGTCTTGTGGTTTTCTTTGTTAGGAGGGGTTTTTCATTGCCTCAGTTTTAGTGCTTGTTGGATAGGTAATGGTATTAAATCTCCACGGTTCAATTTTGATAACTCATCTGTGTGTCTAGAAATTCATCCGTCTTCAATATTCTCCAGTTTATTTGAGCAATGATATCATGGATTTCAGAGTTGTCAGAGGGCTGGCCAGATAGCTCAATGGACTAAAGCACCTGCTTAAGTAGAGCGCAGTGGCCAGGGTTCGATCCCTGGCCTTCCATGCCAGTCTTGCCCAAGGGGCATGCTGAAATGGCTATTGAGACTGGGCATGTAATCCTATAATCCCAGAGCTGGGAAGGCTGAAAACAGGAGGATCACTATGAGTCCAAGCTAGGTAGTGAGACCTGGTACCAAATTCATTTTAAAAAGTTGTGGTATGTTCTTCTGGCTTTATTGTTTATTTCTAGGAAATGCTAACTTCTTTCTTCTTCTGTCAAATGTTGATTATTCTACTGTGCTATTCTATCTCCAGTTGTTTGCACAATTTCTGTGGTTACTTTTGCCATGTACTTGTAGGGTCATTCCACTATAACCACATAATATATTTGATATCATATTTTCTACATTGAAGCAAATTTTAAAGACTAGTATTTGGTCTATTTTGGAGAAATTTTTGCGTGGCGCTCAGAGGAAGTGTATTTTGTGGTCGCATGGAACATTCTGAACATCTCTTAAGCATATTTATCTCCATATGAAACCCAACTCTAATATTTATTGACTTTTGTCCAGGAGATGTATCTGTGCAAGGTGGATTTTTTTTTCTTTTTCAGGCCCAGGGAGCAAGTCAGATATTGAATTTCCACAGACTGTGTGTTGAAGTGCATCTGGTCTTTTATGCCTAGTAGTATTTGTCTTAAGAAGTTGAGTGTCTCCGTTTTAAGTGTACGTGCAGTCATAACTGTCGTCATCCTGTCAAATTATTCCACTTACCAATAGGCAAGTGACCTGAATTGTTGATTCTGATCAATTTTGGCTTCAAATCTACTGTTATGGCTTTTGCCTCCAAGCTCTCCTGAGGCCCCCTGTGTTCCCAGGCAGGACTCACGAGAGGTGGCCGGATGGCCGGTGCATGTGACAGCAGACTTCTGGTCACGTGGCGGGACCTGCAGGAGGCGGTGGTGCGCTGTGGGCGCGGCCTGGCATGTGGCTGTTCAGAGCTGTTCTCTTCGCGTCTCTCATTTCCCGCCACGGCGCTGCGAGCATCTTCTCTGCTGTGTCCCTCTGCCATGCTTTCTCGCCTTGAGAGTAGCAGACAACAATTTGATCTTCTGTAACTGTGAATCAAACTAAATATCTCCTCTTTTCAGGGGAAGGTGTTGGTTACTGGGGCTCAGCCATTAGGAAAGTGAGATGTTCCTGCTGCCTAAGAATAGCATAGGCATTCCCGCTTGATGTGGGCTTCCCCTTGCTTTTCTTTTTTTTTTCTTTTGCTATTTAGTCTGAATTCCTTTTTTATGCAGCATATCATTAAATTTTGTTGCATCCAACCTGCTAATCTGTATCTTAATTGGAGAGTTAAGGACGTTTGTGTTAAGGTTTAGCACTGAAAGATCTTAATCTATGGCTGCCCATGTACTTCGCTTGTCTGGTGTAGATTCCTCTATGTCTCCCTTAAATGCTCGTCCATTCCTTCCATCAGAGTTTTCCTTGGCGTGTTTGGCTTCACTGTCCCCACTAGGATACACCTGAGAAATTTTTTGGGGTGCTCATTTTGTGGACATGAATTTCTTCAGACGTTCTCTCATATGGTGCATTGTTGTTTCTCCTTCAAGATTGCTGAGGAGGACGATTAGTCTGCAATTATTTTTTTAAGAGCTTAAAGCACTTCATCTTAAATTCTACTGTACCTGTAAACTTGTACTGAGAAGTCTTCTGCAATCCGAATAAATTTACCTTTAAAAATGGATTTGTTCCTTTTTTCTTACATATTTTAAGACTACTGTGTTTGACTTCAGAGATTTTGATTATGATGTGCTGTGGAGTTTTCTATTTCTGGCAGTTTGAGTTTCTATGTTCTCACCTGGATGCTGAATTCTTTTCTGTATTTAGAGTGTTTCCTGCAATGATTGCTATAAATAAAGTTTGCATATCACAAGTATTATTTTCTGAGTTTTCACTGAATACAGTAGTATTTTCTGCATCATAAGCAGCTTTTGAGCTGATTTTCCTTTCACTCTGCAGAATCAACACAGGCAGCCCTACATCGCGTCCACTAAATCCCGTGTTAACATTTCCTTTTTTCTCACTGCCTCTTTCACTCCGTAACCTACTTCTATGAAATACTACATTAGGATTTGGAAGGGAAAAGGAAAAAGGACTCTTAAAGGGAAGAGAGTGTGTGTTTTGGAAGAATGGGATAAGAGAGAAAAATATCAATAGCTGAAAAACAGACAAGAGGCCAGGCTCTGTGGAAAATGTCTTACAGCAAGAGTGGTGTGGGCTCGGGGACAGGCTGGGAGAGCAGGAGGAGGGAGGCCCGAGGAGGCAGGGGCCTGAATGCAGGTCGGGGGTAGCTGCGGGACTGCTGCCTCGAGTTTGTAGAAATATTTTGATGCTAAATTTATTGAGACATTACAAGATTAATGCAAGTTATCTCTGCTGTCTCAAGAGGTGCTCAAAGCAATGGCCATCAGCTTCCAGACATCTATGATGTTTTCTTTTCTTAAAACTTTATACATTTTTTTGCAGAATGCATACATGCATTTCTTTCTTTCTTTCTTTCTTTCTTTCTTTCTTTCTTTCTTTCTTTCTTTTTTTCTTTCTTTCTTTCTTTCTTTCTTTCTTTCTACCTATCTAACTACCAGCATATAGATTCACTCTTTGCATCTGGTATCTGATGCAATGTGTGAATGAGGAGATGGAAGATAAAAGACTGGGCCAAAGGAGATGAAAGAAAAACTTTACATGGGGGAAAAGGATGACAAGAAGAAGCGAGTGAATGCAAAGAAAACAAATAACAGTAGAAACATGCACCTGCAGAGGCACAAACCCGGCGCACCCTCTCGATCCCAGGGATGCCGTGCACCAGTCTCAGTTGCAGGCCAGTGGCCTGTGCATCCGCACGCTCCTGGCCCTACGGTTTGCTTAATTGTCCTCTGTGAGAAAGCACGGACGCCAGTCCGTCCCACCATCTCTCCAGGCCAGACTGCTGGTTGTAAGCGGCACTTTGCCTCATGGGAAACTGCAGCCCTCTGTCTATCTCAGGACCACACCACCTCAGTTACTGGGGGTGAGGGGGTGGGGGTGCGGTGCGATTGGCCCTGCCCTGCCTTTATTCACAGCAATGTTCGCCAGGGCCTGACTCCCACCCCCTTCCCTGCAGAGCAGATACCACGGTCCTCCCTAAGGATCCCTGTGCAGGAGGACCCCGACCGAGTCCTCTGAAGCCCCCCCGAGCTGGCACCGCTGCTGCTCGGCTGCAGTCTCTGCATGTTTCTCCGCAGGGTGCCATGTCCAACTCGCAAACCTAGCATAGTCAGCGGCTTCCCTGCCCTCAGCAGACCTCAGCAGGGGTGCTGGAGGCGGCGTTTCACGGGCCACTCTCAGCAGGCCTGGGAAGGCGCCGGACATCCCCACAGTGCAGTACTTAGCGTTCCGGGAAGCCACTCTTCTTCCTGGGTGGCTCCGCCCTCGGCTCTTCTCCAGAGCCCTACTGCTACCAGGTGCTGCCTGTGTGCGCAGTCTCTGAGATGCTGTCCCACCCACGCTCACATCCGGGTCCTTCATCAGGGTGGCACGTTTGCTTTTACATTCCCAAGTGTCCGCGCATGTAGTCTTATGCAACGTTCTCCTTCAGGTTCTCTGGAGCCCTGGACAGCAGCAATGATCCTCCTCCGGGGGTTGAATGATTCCTAGCTTATTCTGTCAGCCAGGTGTCTGCTGAGGGACTGGCACCCTCCTTCAGGCACCCGTTCACCTTCAAGGCGATGGGGCCGCAGTGGTCTAGCTGGCTCATTTTATTTATTTATTCATTCATTCGTTCATTTTTTAATTTTGTCTTTTGAGATAGGGTCTCACTATGCAGCTCAGGCTGGCCTTGAACTCGCTTTGTAGCCCAGGTTGGCCTGAAGGTCCACAGTCCTCCTGCCTCCGCTTTCCAAGTGCTGGCATCGTAGGCATGTGTACCACACCTGGCTGCAGCCGCGCCTTCTCAAAACTCCCTGCCCCTGTATTAGGTGCTGCGAGCTTCTCTTTCCATCGACCGTCCTCAGCCTGGCCTTCTCTACAGTTCTCGCTTTCTCCAGGGCAGGCTTCGGTCCCTGTTCCTTGCTGCTGCCACCCGAGGGGCTGGGATGGCCTTGCTCAGACTCCACTCCACGGGCACAGCTGCTGAGCTTCAGTCTTCAGTTAACTTTCTCATTCCCAACACTCTTAATTCCTTGGTTATCAGTGACCTCTTGGACCAAAAACACGTAGGCGGCTCTTGAACTCTCTTCTGATTTGGTGCACAAATACACATCTCAGCAAAAGGAACCAGCCACTAAAAGCATTGAACTTTAATGAGTTGTTAGTGTTTCTCTTGTAGCATACAGTGTGTAGCACAAAGGTATATTTAAAAATAAACCAGAGGGGCCGGGGAGATGGTGCAGCAGCACGAACTCGTGCTTGGTAAGCACAAGGTCGTGAGTTCGATTGCCGGTACCAAATAAATAAAAAATTAAATAAATCCAACGAATGTGCTTAAATACTACTCCATTTCTTTTTATATGAGACACACAAAGGACAAAGAGCAAAATAAGATGCAATTAAAAGGAAGTGGGAAAACAGATCTTTCAAAAAAGGGGAGGGCGTTCACAGAGGTGGAGGAGAAAGGGCGAATGAAAGGGACTAAGGGTGACAGCGCGTGCACCCGCTCCGCAGAGAACGTGAGCCTCCCGCGCTGCAAACACAGGCGAAGAAAGCAGGGCAACCAGGAGGCGGGGCGGGGCCGGCGGCGAGGAGAGCCCCTGCGAGGTGCCATGCACCCCGGCATGCCCCTGAGGCCCTGAGCGCTCTGTGCTGAACAGCCCCGCCGCAGAACGAAAGAGTGCGGCGCTCTCGATTTGCTAAGTACAGGCGTGCGTGCCCGTAAGCTTATTATGCACCGCAGATCAGGCGAGGAAACGCAATTCCAAGGGAGGACCTTCTTCCGCTTCATTCCCCGGGTTCCCTCTGCCGACCCGTGACCCCACTCTCCTGGCCAGTGCACTTGGCCCTGCAGAACTGTCGCCATGTGCAGAGGGTAGGGTGGAGCAGCCCCACTTCTTGGAGCATGCTTCAAGTTAAATTCAGGTGTTTTGGAAGTGCGTGCATGCATGGGCGTGTCTGTGCAAGCGCCTGCGCGTGTGTGGAAACCTGGGGCTCGCGTGTGTGCAGCTGAGGCCTCGCGGCTCCATCTAAGTGAAAAACGTTTGATGGTCTGTGGAGTAAAGCCCCGCTGCTAGTAACGAAGATAACGCGTTTGTGATTGCTGCGGCAGCGGGCGGTGAGCAGCAACAGCGGCTCTTTAGCTGCCGTGCCCGAAGCCTTTGCATCTCGGGCTTTTCAACTGCACAAGACGAAAGAGGATAAATCAGTTCCCCTGGTCCTCAAGTTTTCTAAAACATTTTGGAAACTATGTGTCTGTTTTGTCGTCTTTCTGATGCACTAGGGAATTTGAAACTGAAAAATTACAAAGCATATATTTGTGTCATTTTTAAAATTTAACTGAATCATAACCTAAAAACACCCAGTATTTGCACATGTGTGGGTTATCATGCAAAGCTTTTATGTATGTGTGTATTGTGCAATGTTTGTATCAATTTGAATGCAGCTCTCTCCTCACGCTTGTTACGTATTGAAAATAATAAACATCCGAATCTGTTCTTCTAGTGGAGCTATTTATTTGTGAAAGCAGTGACCGTAATGCCTAACACCTAGTTGAATGATCTTCCTGAGCAGGTGGGGTGTACGGGGCCCCAGAGCGCCGCTTCTCCTGTGTGTGTAGATGGCTGTACACACATGCGTGTGCACACACACCTGAGTGGAGCGAGGCAGCTTGCGGCGTTAGGTATATCTTTAAATGAGCTTTAGGACTTTCTTTCTCTACCATCACCTCTCCATAGCCTGTCCATACGGCCACCCACACACATTTAGGGTGAATTTTGTAGCTGTTGGAAGCAGAGATGATGTGTGGACAGTGACATCCTCCAGCCTTTGCTCCCATGACAGGACAGTGACTCAGCCGTCCCCAGGGAATGCCCTTTATGTACCTATCTCTTTATGCCACACCGGCGCAGGCTGGTGCCCCACACATTGCCCAGACTATGTGCCAGGTTGTTTCTTCAGCATTTTAGGTATAGTAAATCATTGAATCCTTTAAACAAAATTGCTGGGATGAGATTTGCTACTCCCTGCATTTACAGCTATGAAAACAGGAGCCTTGAGGAGACCTATGGCCTTTCTGGGAGCCTCAGCCTGCCCCAAGACCCCTAACCAATGTCCTCTGTCTCTCCATACATTTACAGAAGCGTCATCGCTTTGCCCCTGAAATTTTGTCTGTTTGTTTACTGATCAATAAAAAAGCAGGTTATATTTTAATCATGAGACTATAAGCCATGCCAGATATAACACACCTCCATTTCTTACTAAAGAGCTAAAGGTTGGCTTAGGAAACATCCTGTGTGGGGCCAGCGAGATAGCTCGGTGGTCTGAAGCACCTGCTTAGGCAAGCTTAAGCAACCACAGGGACCGCAGTTCGATCCCTGGCACCATATGCTGCACTAGCCCCACTCCCAAGACAGGCTGAGCCGGCCATAACACACATAAATAAATAATAAAGTTTAAAAAAGTTTTAAAAAAAGAAAACATCCTCTGCTGAAACTCCAACCAAGATGCAGTGTCTCTTCAACAGAGGCAAGACATCATTTTCCATTCTCAGAAAGCTACTAAAATAAAACCCAAAGGCTGGCTAAAGACCTCAGTGGATTAAAGCACCTGCAAGTAGGTGCAGGAGCCAGGGGTTTGATCCCCGGGTCTAGGGAGCTGCCCTGCTCCCAGGGAACACTGAGATAGCAGCTGAGACGGGGCATGGTGGTAAACAGGAAGATCACTACGAGTCCGATCTAGTTGTGAGACCCTGAACACCCTGTGGACCCTTCCCTAAAATGTAAATGAATAAATAAAATAAAACCAAGACTGGAAGAGCAAACGCACCTCTCCCCAAGAGCTCCACTCCCACAGATCTGCTGGACTGTGAGGCTGGTTACGAAACGGTCTCGTTTCTCAGATGACCTTCCCAATCTGGGCTCGCTACACCAGTTGCCTAGCGACAGGAGGTTGCTAGGTCCTGGTCACAGCCCCGGGCCTACGTCCTGGCTCTGGCCAGGCTGGGCACACCGCCACTCCACGCTCACTCCTGATCTTCTTATAGTTTTTCTCCTAAAGGCAGAATTTGACAACCTAGTTTGCAACAGTGAAACAGAAATGATCCAGCAAAAGCCACGCTCAACGCGCCATCTTTTACGTAGTGTGCAGTGCACATTTAGCCGAGGCGGCTGCTTGGACCGCAGTGTGAGGTGAGGTTCTGGGTCTTCAGAAAGGAAGGGAGGGACAACAGCTAGAAGGAAAACCTCAGCCCAGAGTGAAATGCCTGTACCATCGTCACTAGAGAGGCTACGAGGAAAAGGAGCAAGCTAGCGACTGAGCTGAAATGGGGACACAGCGAGGAGCCAGCCATCTGTCCCCCAGCACTGGGACATGAAAAATATCTGCAGGACACCATTGCCTTCCAAATGAACCTGTCCTCACAGCGGGGTCCGAGGGGCAGCGCTTCACGCGTCAGCTGTGGTGGAGGGAGGACTTGGCCACTGAGCTCCGCAGAATCTGCGAAATTCAGACGCCACCCCGCGACAGCAAGCCTGGCACCGGACGCACAGACGTCTACCCGGTCGCTGTCCTTCAGAGTAAAGTGAGACTTGGACAAAGTGAAAGAAATTTAAGTTTCTTCCAAATGAATATTCACTGCTGTAAAAGGTAACACTGATTGTTTCCATGGGAAGACGGTGCGTACCTCCCTCTTCTTTCTTTTTCTATACAAATGAAACATAACTATGAGATAGCTCAGTGGAATAAGTGGTTGCCTGGCAAGTGCAAGGTCCTGAGTTCAATCCCTGGTATCCCACACAAAAAAAGAAATGGAGAATGAAAATGAGAGAGGAGAGCGAGAGCATGTTAAAAATGAAACTTGAGACACCAGTTGTTTCTGCTAATTCCTGCGCTGCCCTGCAGCTCAGCTTCTCAGGGGTGGGCGTCTTCATTTCCCTACTGGATCCACAAGTGCAATAAAGCAGGAGAATGGCCTGCATGAAATACCACAATGGAATCACGGTTTGCACCCCTTCCTCTACGGAACCCCAGAGTTAGTGTCAGCTCCTCAGTCACACCACTGTGACAGAGGATGAGCAGGTTTGCCAGAGCAGCACAAGGTCTTAGTCAGAAAAGTGGGCTGAGGTTCTAGAAGCTCCTTGCAAGGACCAAGAGAGAGCAGACTAATGGGAATGGAGGAGGAGAGGCAGGGAAGGGTCTTGGGTTGTAGCTAGCCCTCTCTTACTTCTGCTGCCATAGCAACGGGGCATAGCCCGAGAGGATGGACAGACAAGGGGGTTCCTGGCGGGCAGGGGTCTAAGGCCATGCTGCCGGCTGGCTGGTGCAGGTTGCCGGCTGCTCAACTCTGAGTTTTCATCTATCAACAGGAAGAGCGAGCTGGATCTTTATGTGTAGGGGGGCCAGTCCTCACCTCTCATGATCTGATTATCTCCCAAAGGCCCTGCCTCCAAACATCACCATGTTGGCATTTAGGAGTTCGGCATACAAATTTAAGGGGAAAGGTCGATGTCTGATCTATAACAAACACCCCGTGTTGTGTTACCAGAGTGCAGAGTAGAATTGTTTGGTTTGTGGTTAGGACTCCCGGCAGTGATGCTCAGAAGGGACAAAAAGAAGATGCTTTTATGTTTGACAAATTAAAACACACAAGTGGACATCATTTATGAAAAGCTTGATAACTGACACAATGATGTAAAATATTACTTCATTACAATGGCTCTGAAATCAGATCTGGTGCCACAAATACTTATTGAGTAGATAGCAGGTAGTAGGCTCTGTGTTACAAGTAAAAGTATAAACAAACAAAACTTTAATCTTCAGAAACTTTGTTTTAAATTTATGTTCTAGTTTTCATTCATCTCTTATAAAAATGCTGCAAATAAATCACAAAGAAAGAAACAGAACTGGAGAGAAAAATAAAAGAGAGTATAAAGGGTAGACCAAAGAAAAAAGTGTCTCGAAACGAAATGATTATTACGAGACTGGGTGTGTGACGGAGATAAGTTCGGTCCTCCCTCGCTCCTTGCCTCTCCCTCAGACCCTGTCACCTCTGCTCTGGGGCGGCAAAGTGAAGCAGCTCTCTCAGGAGGTCAACATCCTGACCTTGGCATTTCCAGTGTCCAGAAGTGGAAACAAAACGAATTCCTACTCGTTCTAAATTCACCAGCTAATGCTATTCTCCTATAGCAACACAGACCAGTGAAGCCAGGGACATTTGGAGCTTGATGTGAACAAATGCATGCTGGAAAGATTGGGAAGCGTCTAAAGGTCAGAGCAAAGTCCAAAACAAAGAGTAGAAAAAGCACCAGAGAGCCCGTGGGGACGCATCGAGGTACCGCACAGCCTGGATCCAAACTCCAGCGGTGTCTATTATTTGTTGCTTACTTCTTCATTTTGTTCTCTGAGGCATGGTCTCACCATGCAGGCAAGGCCGTCCTCCAGGCCGCCATGGAGCCCCATCCAGCTGCACGCTCACCACTCACCGCAGTGCGCCTGCCTCAACCTCCCAAGTGCTGGGACTCCAGGCATGTGCCACGGCACCCCACATTTTTCAGTTTTCACATTGATTGATTGGCAGTCCCTGAGCTAGCCATGAAATACTTTTGCTACACTAGAATTAAACATCAAATAGAGATATTCAGAACGGAAGAGGTGCTGTGGTGGGCAGACCTGTCTTCCCGTAGGCAGCGCTTCAGGCTCTACGGCGAGGCCGGAGCTCCGAGCGCTGCGCCGCCACCCCAGGGCAGGCGGGCTTCATCCCTTCTCCTGAACTTGGAATGTGTGCGCGTCTGACCTGCTGAAGCAGCGGTCGCAGGGCAAGGCTGGCGGAGTGGGTGTGGACCATCGCTTTTACAGATGGCTAAAACTAACTAATTAACTAACTAACTAACTAACTAAATAAATAAATAAGTTTTGTTTGAACATAAATGTAAAAGGAGCAGAAATCTAATCTGAATTACCTTTTCCAGTCAATAATTCCCTTACAAATCTTCTTTATTACTACCACAAATTAGACCTGTTTTGCCTGATGTGAATGATTCACTTCCAGAGTTATTAATACTCGATAAGATAATTGTATTGAAACGAATATTCAGATAAATACCCCAATCCTCATTGGTGTACAAGCCACGATTCAAAGGTCCAGTGGCTACAGGTGGCCAGTGGCTGCTTTATGGACTAGCGCTACACACGGGACATCTCTGTGGCCACAGAGAACTCTCATCAGCATCCCGCTAGGTTCTAGAGCTATTTTGTGTGCTTTACTCTGTATTGCACACATTAGTATGCATATTTATTTACTATAGTATATATAGTACATATACCATAGGGATCTATTATAAAGAGATCAGCTCGAAAGTAGAAAGCAATTTAGGAGTACCACCGAAATTGGCAATCGTCTGTATTATGTTTAGTTTCTCTGTATACTTGTCAGCCCCACTGCTTTCCCCTTGGGCTGATGATGGTGTTACACAAGGAATAGCAGAGTGAGCGGCGTGCTGACTGCTTTTTGTATTTTAAGGCCTCCTGGAACAAAGAGCGAGAGCAGAGACCCAGGGAAAGCGTCTTGGCCACGGGAGCGCCTGCCCACCCATGGGCGCACTGCACGAGAGCTGGCCACGCCCCCCACCTGCATGGGGCCCCATGGTCAGGCATCGGGTGGGCTCCTCAGAGCTAGGGACGCTTATTAGGCAGCACCTCATTAGGCAGCCTCTGCAGCACCCAGGAGACGGCTGCCCTTCCTTGGCCAAGTAGGACTGAGTCAGAAGATCTCGTGGGGTCGGTGTCTCATGCGAAAGTGCAGGACTGCATCCATTAGAGAGCTTTGGCGTGGAAAGCCAAGCACTGCAAAGAGGTGGTGCGTGCCAGTAGGTAATACATTCTAGGAGGACAGTTCGGTGGTCTAAGCACCTGCCTAGCAAGCTCAAGGACCCATGCTCGATCCCCGAACCAGCCACTGATACTGGGGGTGGTGGTACAGTCCTGTAACCCCAGCACTGGGTAGGCTGAGACAGGAGGAACCCTGAGTCCAAGCTCAGTAGCAAGACCCAATTAATTAATCAATTAATTAGTTAAAAAATATTAAAGAAAGAAAGGCTGATTCTATCAATTTAAAAACTTCACTTGAGAAAACGGAATCGGGAGGAACTGTAAACCCTACCCTAACTGCTTTCCATTCTCTTTTGTGTTTAAAGCAAGTAAAAACCAGGCACATGGGTAAAAGGATCGGAAACACTGTGGCCTCACTATTCCACACACTCCCCAGGAACGCTGTGCTTCCAAAACCCCCACTGATCACAGGACAGAGGCGAAAAGACACTGAATCCAAACACAGTAACATTTTACAGGAAATCTGACTGAGGGAGCTGAGCTGAATACGTAGAAGCAAAAGCCCATAAATTTTCATGATTTAGAGCCATGGCTTAATAAATATAAAGCATAAGGTGAATTCTTAGATCATGATGGAATTGAGCTAAAAATTGACAATAGAATGATAGCTAGAAAATCCCTAAATCTTTAAAGTATAG
>PVKN010019044.1:0-16561 GCA_004027915.1 Capromys pilorides | reverse complement strand
TACACTGATGTTGAAATGATATCTCTAGCCAGGTGTGTTGGCACCTGCCTGTCATCCCAGCACCCGGAGGCTGAGGTATGAGGGTTACCGCGGGTTCGATACCAGCCTGGGTTTCATAGTGAGTTCAAGGTCAGCCTGAACTACATAACGAAACCTTGTTTCAAAAAGCAGTCAAAACAAAAAAGTGCCTCAAAATTCCACTGGAGATTACAATAAGTAACGTGCTCCTAAGTTGGGTTTGTGTAGTGTTTAAGTAGATCTGACGTAGACAAGTCCGTTTTTTATCTGGAGCACACAGCCCTGGGTCTTTCCAGGCTGGTAGCTATGTGTGTGAGCATCTAGGTGAACATTTGGGTGCGTGTGGCTTGCAGATAGCATCGTGTAGGTTGCTTGGGATGTGTGCTCATTCTGGTGGAGGAGGTGCTGCCCCGCTGGTGAAGGCCCATCGCGCAAGGGCAGATATGGGAACTGCTTTGCTTTATTAAAAGTAAATTTAGGAAGTAGGCTTTCAGGGATCTCATTCCAGTAAGATTCCTAGATTTTGAGGTAATGTATTCTTGGATTATGTAATCTATTTTCTCTATCTCCGTATTTTCAAAAAATATTGTCTCCAAAGTTTCCTTTTGTTCATGGTATTGTTTTACTTAAAACACAATGATTTTCTTTTGCCCCACACTCAAAATGTATAATACATATGTGAATATGTTATATTTTTATATTCTTAATATATTTATTACATATATATATTTATATATGATTTGCCTTAAGTTATGGATTGGTTTTTAACAGCCTGAGTAACAGTTTGCTGTCTTTGAAAAATAATGAATCATCGAGAATGCTAACTTCACTGACTGTATTGTAGACACCAGTCATGCCTGTTATGTAGACAGGGTACAAGATTTTAATGCACATAGCCTGCAAGTAACTTTGCAAGGAAAATTATTATTTAAACTATTGTGATTTTCCTAGGTTTCTTTTTCAAATGGAAAAAGTATTTGATTGTGAGATCCAAAATGTGGGTTCCAGCTCTGGTTCTCTCTCTCTTTACAACATTCAGGTCTTAGGGCTTCATCTCTTAGGGCTTCTGTATCCCCAAGTGAGGCTTTTAGGAGTTTTTCTGTGAGCATCTCGGAGAGTGGGTGGGAGACAGTGCCAGCCACTTACATATCTCTAGTGGCTTTTTGAGGCACTTTTTTTTTTTTTTTGCTTTTTGACACAAGGTTTCATTAGGTATTTCAAGCTGGCCTTGAACTCACTATGTAGCCCAGGCTGCCCAGTAGAAATGTGCTTTACAGCAGAGGCCTACACAGGAGGCATCAGAGTAGACAGGCAGTGGTTAGTGCAGGGGCCTGCTGCTTCCCTTCCACACACTATTCATCATTTTGCATCTTCTCCGAGACCACAAAACAGCCTCTCTTACCTGTTAGCAGTGGGGTTGGAGCTGGATAGATTTCTTTTTCTATCACCCCAAATCTTCATTAGTTGCTAACTAATCAGGGATAGTTAAGTGTTTATTTTAGCTTAATTTTTGGTGATACTGGAAGTTGAACTCAGGGCTTCGTGCATGCAAGACGAGCAGTGCAGCTGAATTGTGCCCCCCAGTTTTTTGTTGTTGTTCTTGTTGTTATGTGTTTGTATGATTGATTTTGGTGCAGGCTCTCACTAAGCTACCCAGGCTAACCTTGAACTTTTGGCCCTCCTACCTCAGCCTTCTAAATCACTGGGATTTCTGGTGTGTGCCACCATGCATGGTCAGACCTTTTTCTTTTTGTGCATGTCTTCCTTGTGCAGCGCCCACGTTAACCTTTGTATCATTCCAATTTTAGTATGTGTGCTGCTGAAGCGAACATTAGAAGGTCTTCCTTTTATTTTTTATTTGTGTGTGTGTGTGTGGTACCGGGAATCGCTTGCCAGAGCTGTCTCCTGGGTCCACAGCCCCCTTTTTCTTTTAAGTAAACTTTATTTTAGCACAATTTAGATATAAAGGAATATGGAGCAGGTAAGCAAAGGGTTTTCATATGTCCCCTATGCAGTTCCCTCCATTTTTAACGTCTCACATTACCATGGTTCATTTGTTATGGTGGATGAATATGAATAAATACTGATATTTTCTTAAATGTCTGTGTCTTATTCAGATTTCCAGTGTTTTTGCATACTGTTTCCTCCGGGAATGTCCCTCTTCACATGTGATCTGCCACCGAGATACCCTGCCTCCTTCCTCCTCTTTGCTATGCCAGTTTCTCAGACTTTACTTACATCTTTACAACTTTGAGCAGTTGTGGTCAGTATTATATAGAATATACCTCAGTTGGATTTTTGTCTGAATTTTTCTTTCAATTAATGGAGTTCATAGTTTCTATAAAGTTATTTTCCCTCCCCTCCTTCCACACTGTGTTATATGAAAGGAAGTCACTGTAAGATGTCCACACCCTGCCCCCACACTGCGCCAAGTTATAGTCCTTAAAAAAATTTTTTTTTAAATTTTTTATTTCTAGATAGTGTCTTAAGTTATAGTGTCTCCATTTCACCATCCCCTATGTCTCAGCCACCCAGTGCTAAAAGTACAGGCCCTACAAGATCTGGCTGGTGTCCAAAATGAGAAGACCTGTGTGGTGCTACATGCCTGTAATCCCAACATTTGGAGCACTGAGGCAGGAGGATGGTAAAGTCCAGGCTTACCTGGGCTACATAAAAACGTCCTTTTCAAAAAAATTGTGGGAGGGCCAGCCAGATAGCTCAGCAGATTAAAGCGCCTGCTTAGGCAGATGCAGGGACCAGGGTTCGATCCCCAGCTTGCTGTGCCAGCCCCACCCCACACCCCCCTACTCTCCACTCCCTACCCCTCCTCCCATACACGCCACACCCCAGCACACTGAGACAGTGATTGAGACTGGGCGTGGTGGTGCGCACCTTAATCTCAGCACTTAGGAGGCTGAAAACAGAATAATCACTGCAAAGTCCAATATGTATAATGAGACCTTGTAGTAAAATACATTTTAAAAAAATTTTGGGAAGCTATATTTGCACATTTTTCAGCGTGTGGCATAGACGTAATTTCTTTGTTGTCTGTGCAGTTGTTACCCTATAGGAGCAGACCTGCAGATGCTAGTTTGCATGTTGAATTGGAATCCAGGGCTGTTTTATTGTATTGAGACATCCTTTCAGCTTGGCTATGCTCTGTCCCTTGACTCTTACATCCTTGCCGTACCTCCGTTAAGTCATAAGCTTTTTCCAGTTGAAAATGAAATGTTGGGTGTCTAATAGGTGACTGCAAGAATGAAAAAGTTAAGTTTTTGAAGTAAAACACAGTCCCTGCACTTGCCTAAGCTTGCCTAAACAGATACTTTAGTCTGTTGAGCTGTCTCGCTGACCCCCAAAACAGAGACTTCTTTAGTTGTCTAACCTGGGCTAGAGCTTGAAATTCTTCTGCCTCAGCCTCCCAAGTGCTGAGACTGCAGGCATGGACCATAACTCCTGGTCCTAAATTAGTTTTGTTAGTATACAGTCATGTTTGTTAATTTAGATATTCTCTGGAGCTGTTTTCATGCAACAATCATATTACAGCCAAGAGTGGATCCTTTGTGTTCCTTCTCAGCACACTGTAAATTCTAGTGACTTACTGTAACATAACAGCATTTTGGGTATCATGTATATCACCCTCCTGTGAAAACCATGTTCAGAGATGAACTATGAAAGAATCTTACTACAGATTAGAATTAAAAACAACATTTGGCCATCATGGTTCTGCATTCTCTGTGCAAAATGCCTGGTGAAGCCACAGAAACCATCTCTGCTACAGAGCAGGAGTTGCCACAGCCCCAGGCTGAGACAAAGTCTGGAACAGAATCTGACAGTGATGAATCAGTACCAGAGCTGGAAGAGCAAGTTTCCACAAAAGCAACCACACGGCAAGCCCAGCTGGCGGCAGCAGCTGAAATCAATGAAGAACCAGTCAGTGAAGCAGAACTGTCAGAGTGAAAAGAAGGCCCAGAGGGCTATGTCCAAACTGGGTCTTCAGCAGGTTACAGGGGTTACTAGAGTCACTGTCTGGAAATCTAACAATATCCTGTTTGTCATCACAAAACCAGATGTCTATAAGAACGCAGCTTCAAATAACCAACATGGTTTTGGAGGAAGCCAAGAGTGAAGAGAAAGAGGGGGATGAATTAAAGTAGGTGTGGTAGTTAAGGACATAGAATTGGTTGTCACAAGCAAATGTGTTGAGGGAAAAGGAGATCTGAGCCTCAAACAACAGAATAGTATTGTAAATGCTGTTATGGGACTAACAGTATAATCATCTGGAAGGATTTTTTTGTTTTTTTAAAAAGGTCATTGCAGGGCCAGGGAGATAGTAGAATAAGTGCCTGCCTGGCAAGTGCAGGGTCCTGAGTTCAATCCCCCTGGTACCACAAAAACAGAAGAGATCACTGCAGCTTGGTTTGAAATTTGTACTGTTTCTGTCACTAATAAAGTTAAGACTTACTGGATACAGAAAATGAACATTTGCAGTAATTTTGATAGGAAATGGTTACTTTGAAGACAAGTGAAATGTTATTTTTAAAAATTCATTTATTTGTGTGTGGTTTACCATGTGTTCACCCCACTGCCACCACCCCAACCACACATACCCAAAGGATCAGACCCAGGGCCTTGTGCACACTAGAAAGGGCTTTACCACTGAGCTATATCCTTAGCCTTTCTAAAAAGTTTTCTTTTGAGCACAGTTCCACCAACTGTCCTGCTTTAGCGTCTTGTGTGAGTAAGGCTACAGACAAGTGCCAGCATACCCAGCTTGTATTCGGGTTTTGTTTTATTTTGTGTGTTGAGGAAGGATCTCTGTTGCCCAGGCAGGTTTTGAACTCTTGGACTTGTGTAATACACAGCTCCCACAACAGTAGGACATGTGTGTGCTGTCACACCCAGCTAGTTATATTGGAATTGCCTCAGCCAAGTTTATTTTTCTTGTGTCAAGTAAACACCTATCTTCAAGTGTATCTCTTGCGTCATAAACCTTAGACTATCCACTGACTGGCCCTTTACAGAGTTTCATGACTGCTGTGGGAGTGAATAAATTCCTGCCAAAATTCAATGATCAGTTTGGGGAAAGCGCAACGTACAAAAATGTAAACACTTTGTATGTATAAGGGTAGTGTGTGAAATGGAGTGTGATTATTGCTATTTGAACAGAGTCTTATTATAAAGTAAATATGTCTGGCTATAGTTACATCATAAACAGAAATACCATGGAGAAAGACTTATTGGATATTCAGAACTTTACAAGGTATCAGCACATTAGTTTTTCAGAGCCTGGTTCCCTGTTTTAAAGATGTAGAAAATTTAGTCATCATCATCATCTTATAACACATTCATGTTAAGGCACATAAGACTAATTTTGTCATCATGGTGCACAAACATGGGTCTATTCTTTATAGTATTTCTATTGATGGATTAATTTTATGAATTTTATTATATTTAACAGTACTTAACAGAAAAAATCATAAAAGTTAAGTGTTTTTAATTTTCACTTATTTAAATCATCAAAATTTTCAACATAGACAAGTTTTTGGTGTCTAAAGAAAAAAAAAATTCCTGTGTGAACCACAATGCAAATACCAATTACGCTTTACAAAAAAAATCTACTTCAATTATCACACCTTAAAGTCTGCACACATGACAACAGCAAGTTCCATGCACACACATCACAACTGACAGCACATGTTTTTTGCCTTCCTGGGTTTTTTGTAGGATATACTTGACCTCTTAGTTATTTTTTCAGGAGGTTCTTATTATATTACATAATGTGTAGGTAACTGGAACATAAAATACCAGAAAATAGGGCTGGGGAGATAGCTCAGTGGTCTAAGCACCTGCCTGGCAAGCACAAGGACCCAGGTTCAGTACCCAGTGCATGCCTTACTGGCCCCAGAACCTGGGTGTGCCAAGCCAGGTACTAAAACCAGGAATGGTGGTGCACACCTGTAATCCCAGTTCTGGGAAGGCTGAGACAGGAGAATCACTGTGAGTCCAAGCTGCATAATGAGACCCTGTACCAAATAAATAAATAAATAAAAGATTTTTTTAAAAAATCAAAAAATAAATTCTTAATATGTATTGTGCATTTAGAATAAATATCAGCATTTTCACATCAGCTGTGAACTTCCTTACAAAACCTAAAGGTAACATCAGAAGTAAATTTCTGTATAAAAAAAACAGTGAAAACACCAGCAGAACTCTACCACAAAAATAAGCTCTGCTTCAACCATCATGCCCAAGGTAATCTTCACACATGACAACTGCATGTTTCATATGCACATCTCACACTGACAGCATGTGTGCTTAGTTTTTCTTTCCTGTATGACAGTCTTGTCACCTCTCCCTGTTTTGTAAGGAGCTTCCTATTATATTATGTAACATGTGCTAAGCAGGGAAATAAGATAGCAATAAAATTAAATATGTTATGAGTGTTTAGAATAAATATCACATTTTCATATCAGGCGTGTATTAGGCTAAAGTACAAATTTGTAGTAGAAAAATCTTATGCCCCTTGAGTTTATTTTTAATTAATTAATTATCCTGTCTCAACCTCCCCAGAGCCAGGTTTTGGCATTATGCACTCAGGGTTCCAGAACCGGCACAGCATGTGGTACTGAAGATAGAACCAAGGTTCTTGCATGTGCCAGGCAGGCACTTAGACCAGTGAGCTATCTCTCCAGCCCCCACCTGTCCCGCGCCCTTGAGTTTTAATGAAACAGTCTCTGTTTTCTATGGAATTGGGCTTTGGATCCAGAACATTTACATTGAGCTGCATCCCCACTCCTTTTTATGTTTTTTTATTTTGACACTAAATTGGCCTGAACAGCTTCGAACTTTTGATTTTTCCTGCCTCAGGTGCTAGGATTACAAATGTGCATCACTGTGCTCAGCCCCTGAAGCATTCTTCGAACAGATTACTGCGTAGTTCACTTGAGTCAGTCTTCCTTTAATAGTCATATTGCTAACGTGATGCATCTCTGGGTTCCTGTGACCATTTCATAAGATAGTCCAAGTGCTGCTCTGAGTTATCCCAGCGGAACACTCCAACCCAAGAGCAGAGGAGTGGGAGCCCAAGGTATACAACCACATACACATTTTCAGTTCCCTGTTTCAGCTTTACAATTCATTTAGTTTGCAATCTAATCCAGGGTTACAGGACTCCCTTTGTTTTTATTGTGGTGTCAGGAATTGAACCTAGTGCATTGCACACAGTGGGTAAGCACTCTACTAGTGAGTTACACCCCAGTCCATTTTAGTATCCTTAAAAACCAGCAGGTATGGTGTCAGTGCCTGTAATCCCAGCATTCTAGAGAGTGAGGTGGGAATTCCAGCCAGGATACATAGTGAAACTCTACCTCAAAATCAATCAATCAATCAGATTTCCAGAAATTTTAGGGTAGTATCAGTTTTCTACGCAAGTGTTTAGCACTTGTCACTGAAGGACCTAGCTACTCCTGGCATAGCATTGAATGCCCAGGTCACCTTTAAGAACAAGAACTCTGGTTTGAGCAGATCTGGTGGCCTCAGCCTTGCTTTTCTACTTAATAAGTATCATTACCTTGACCAAGTTCTTAATGTCTCCAGCCCTCAAAGTATCATTTTTTAAAAAACTGGGTCTTGCACGGAAGTTCAGGCTGGCTGTATCACCCAGGCTGGTCTCAAATTCACAGTCCTTTTGCCTCAGCCTCTGGCATGCTGATTTCAGGCATGTGCAATTAGAATTTTTTTTTTTTTAAATTCCTCAGTCTCTCTAAGCTTCATCTCATTTCCCTTATCTATAAAAAGGAAAGTGCTAGTATCTGTTTTTAGTTGTGGGTATAAAATGATTTAGTGAATGTGAAATTCTCAGCCACATCTGGCCTGTAGTAACTTCTTATAAATAGATAAAGTTGTTACCCTACAGCACAGTCTGTGCATTTCTTCTACCTCCCCTGTTGTCATTTGCCATTTATTTTGGAGGCAAGGAGAAGCCTTGAGAAGCCATAAAAGGTATTTGTTATTGTTTTGATGCTGACAGTGGAACCCAGCATCCAGGGTTTCAAGAATAGTTACATAATTAACGTGGGGGAGCTTTGTGCACATAACATGGATTTGGAGGAGTGAAGGGGAGGGCCTGGAATGAAGGCCATGAATCAGGAAGTGTTGGCAGCATCCTTGTGGTAGATGCTAGAGGCCCTGAACTAGGCCACTGAGCAGACAGGGTGAAGTTAGGGCTCAGGAGAAGAGAACCTCAAAGGTGACTGAGCATGAGTTAATGGCAACGTGGGCCCTGGAGTCATAATCCAGGGTTTAATCCAGGTTCTCTCAGCTATAAGTCTGTGTACTTTAGGTAAGGTACCTAATGCCCTACCAGACTTCCATTTCCTCATCTGGTAAATAAGAGATAATAATAGCACTGCTTACTACCTAGATTAGCTGCAGAGTTAGGTGAGTTCACAGTGCTTGGGAAATAGCTGAGCATTTATTACTTATAATCATTAAAGCAGGAGCCGGGGAGATAGCTCAGGGGCACAAGTGCCTGCCTGGCAAGTGCATGGTCCTGAGTTCGATCCCTGGTTCTGCAAAAAATAATAATAATAATCATTAAAGAGATCAGCTTTAATGAAGAATGACCTTAAGGTAACCAGGTAAACACTGGTCCTGGCTACATTATTAATGGAGAGAGTAAAGGGACATTCCCAGCATTTGGGAGGCTAAAGCAAGAAGACTGTGAATTGAAAGCTAGCCTAGACAAGATAGTGAGACCATTACAAAAAACAAAATAGGCTGGCCTTGTACTTAGGACAAGTCTTCTGCTTCAGCCTTCCAAGTTCTGGGACTGTAGTTGTGCACTACTATATCTAGCTTTCTAATTCTCTTATTAACAGATTTCTTATTTTTCTATAATAGGAAACCAGTGGGAAAAAAAGAGATGAGATGCTTTGGTCTTATTTA
Organism: Capromys pilorides; assembly: GCA_004027915.1. Classification (NCBI taxonomy): domain Eukaryota; kingdom Metazoa; phylum Chordata; class Mammalia; order Rodentia; family Capromyidae; genus Capromys; species Capromys pilorides. Next base: position 7,594 of record PVKN010019044.1, on the reverse strand, counting down.
CTTTTATATTGTTTATTAAATTACCCAAAGCAAAAAATACTATTCAGTGAAGTAAAATGTAGGTAACAAGGGGGCCGGGCACATATCTCAATGGATTAAGTGCTTGCCTGGCAAATACAAGGTCCTGAGTTCAGTCCCTGGTATCACCAAAAAAAATAATAAAACCAGAACAAACGTCCAGTTGTGATGTTGGCCCCTATAGGCAAAGAAGAAAAAGTAAAAAATTACTTGGACAGCAGGAGTAAGACGCGTCAGGACTGCCCCACCCCCTAGAGTTGTCATTTCTGAGTTGGGCTCCCCATTGATTGTCTCTTTCTTGACATTAACTGTTACTCCTTAGACAGCTGGTGCTGTTTGTTTTTTTTAAAACCAATGTGTTTCTTTCTGGGAGCTAACCTCTAATAAAAGCCTCTTCCGTGGTAAGAGGTCAGATGTTCTTGGGTGCTAAACCAAGTGACAAGCCTCCTAGTGAGTCTATATTTAGAAGAGTGAAGAAAAACAAGATTTATAACACTGCTTCAGTGAAGCAACATTATCACTTTTAAAAATCTCGGTTTCAGCTTTTGCCTAGTTTATATCAGTGCTCAGATTTGGAACCTATCAGGATCTGTTTAGAAGTTGTGATTGTTTTTGTGAAGTGTGTTCTCCAAATCACTTTGGCATTGTCTCATGATTTGTCATAACCGAGGGTTTACATGGTGTCTTGTATCTTTTACTGTTGAGTTTGCTCTCTGGGGATCTGGATCGATATGGTGCTTTTTCTTTGTTCCCCATTCCTCCCCTTTTGCAGGGTTCAGGATATACACGTACATACTAGGTAAGCGCAGTGCTACCAAGATACATGCTACTATCTTTATTTGGAGGCAGTCTTGCTAAGTTGCCCAGGCTGGCCTTGAACTTGAGATACTTTTCCTCAATCTCCCTGGTGCTGTCACACCAGGATTGTCTCGCTTTTTAAAAACTATTATTACCAGTTGCTCTTGACTATTAGAAGCAGAAACCTCAAAATAATGGCTTCAATAAGCAACACAAATTTTCTTTTCTGGGGCGGGGCGGGGGAGGCTTTCCCATTGTATGTGGGATGCCTCTCATTATGGTGTCCAGGCTAACCTTGAACTCCTAGTCCTCCTGCCTTTGCCACCTAAATGGTGGGTTTATTGGTATATGCTATCATGCTACCAAGAAAAGTTTTTCTTGGGTTATTAATTTATTTACTTAGATTTTAGAGATAGGGTCGTACTATGTAGCTCAGGCTGACCTTGAATTTACAGCAATTCTCCTGCCCCAGCCTCCAGAATGCTGGGATTACAGATATGTGCCACCAGCTCCTTTGCCAATTTCAGACACAGCTGTGGAAATCTTTTTTTTGTTTTTGTTTTTGTTTTTTTTTGGTACTGGGAATTGAACTCAGGACCTTGCACTTGCAAGGCAAGTGCTTATTCTACTGAGCTATCTCCTTGGCCCAGTTGTGGAACTCTTTCTTGAGTGTCTTTATGAGGAATGATCAAAAATACGGTGAACGCTGCTGCCAAGTGTCATCCAACAGAAAAGCAGGCTCATAAAAAATGATGGTGGGTCCTTATCCACGTTATTCACCAGATCTGGCACCATGTATATTCTGGTTCTTCCCCAAGTCAAAATAACCACAAAGGTAAACATTTTAAATCCATTCACAGTAGCCAGGACAGCTCAATTAAAGACACTCAGGAAAAAGAACTTCCAAGGCTGTTTCAGAAAGTGGCAAGAATGATGGGCTAAGTGCGTTTGAACTGAGGGGGTGGATTTTGAGGTGAGATTAATAGCAGTATCTTTTACTATAACAAAATTATAGAATTTAACATTCCCAGTGTTTTGAGATCTCACTTCACAGGTATAGCTAAGAGGTAGTTTTCCATCTGAGCCCCTTGCCACCCTCCAACACAACTAGGGTTCTATCTGTAAGAGAGAAGTCTGTTCATACTAGTACTTGGCATGTAGAAGTAGAGAACACAAATTCAGAATAGCTTTTATCTTACGTTCATCCCAAGAGTAAAGACACATTCTTTCACACCTGAACTATCTAGATTTTGGGGTGCTCTCAGGACAGGACTACTCACTGATACGTTCTGGTAAGATCTGGAGGGTATCTTTCCAAATGCAGGTCCCGGCTGGCACCACACATAGTGCCTGGAGGTGGTGTGTCTCGGCATAGAGCAATTGCCAAACATGAGTGAGGCACTGGATTTGATCTCTAGTGCTATGGTGGGGAGAGAGCCAAATATAATAAAGGCTTTTGAAGTTCAAATTAACAGGACATGGTTTGATTCCTGACTGTAACAATCAGATTCCTCCAGTGTGAATAAATATATTGTAAGACAAGGAAAATATATTAAAATCCTTTTATTTTTTGTTGTTTTTGGAGCAAGGTGACACACTATGTAGTCCAAACTAACTTTGAACTTATTGTATAGGATGGTGTCAGACCCCCTGCATCAGACTCCTGTGTGCTGGGGTTAAGGTGCAACTATGCCAGGTTCTATGTTAAACTTTCTCTGTCTGTTTCTTGTTCTCTCCCTAAACTATAATCATAAAGAGATTTTCTGTTTGTTTATTTGTTTGATCTGTGTGGTTCAGGCTGGCCTGGAACTCACTGCGTAGCCCATGGTGGCCTCAAACTTGAGGGATTCAAATGCTAAACTGTTCTGTTTTTCTACACTTATAAATGTGGGCCACTATACCTGGCTATATGTTAAACTCTTAACAAGGACAAAAAATATGTCAAAGAGGAATCCCCATATGTGTAAATATAGATGAATTTGTAGCAGAAAAGACTTTGTTCTTTCTATTCATGTTTGTAATGTTTCCTGTATTCCTGACACAAGTTGACCACATCTTCCACTTTAATGAAAATTTAAGTTCTTATCTGTTGCCCAGAAACAGTTACTTCCTAAAACAATTATAGCTTTAGGATTTCTCTTTTTCTTGTGTTGTGAAACCACTTTTCAGCTGGTCCCTAACTTGTGAAGTTTACTGAGAACCCTGCTGCTAGCAGAGGCTCTCACACGCTGCTTTCTGCTTTGGCTTCTGTTACCCATAGGCAGGTTGGGCACATTTGCCTCAGTAACACCATGTACAGCATGAACTGTGACAGGGAAGGATGGTACCTCACTTAGAAACACGGGGTCCCATGTTGTTTTATACTAAAGGGTTTCAAAGCAGAATTTTGTGGGAACTTGCTAGGGATATAGATTATCTGGACCCATGCTGAACAGATAATAAAATTGTGTAGGTGGGCCCTGTAATCTGTAAACAATCTCCCAGCAGTTCTGATCCTACTGTAGTTTGAGCCCCACTGAAGTGAATGCTAAAGACACCCCCCAGCAAAATACATATTTTTTTCCATGTCAGGAGACTTACAGTGGTTACTTGCTCATAAGTAGTTAACATTAAGACTGCCAGACAGTTGCTTTATAAAGAGAAGGCCATGATGCAGATACTGAAAAAGGGCAATTGCATGTGTAACATTGCAAGCAGAATATATTGGTCAAATTTTGATGTACTTGTATAATGAGATTGTGCAGCTGTTAAGCTAGACAGAGTGGCACATGCCTGTAATCCCAGTAGTTGAGGGTCTGAGGCAGAAGGATAACGAGTTCAAGGCCAGCTTGGGATACATACAAACAAAAGAAAAACTTGACCCAGACAAAGGAAAACAAACAAAAAGTTAATCTGTATTCATTAATTTTTGGTGGGACTAGGCGTATTTGAAATAGGTTCTGTCTAGTCTAGGCTGACCTTGAACTCACATGATAGTCCTGCCTTGGCCTTCCCGGTACCCTGTTATAGGCATGAACTACCATAAACACAGCTAGCATTAACAATTTTAAAAGCTGAGGATGTAATGGGGGCAGGAGGGATAAATCCCAGGACAGTTGTGCCTCCAGAAAAAGTGCACACATACATGTATTTGTGTTATTGGAAGCTACTTTAGAAGCTGTTTATAGTTAACAGTTTCTACGAAGCTTTAGTTTATCTTGCATAGTTTACTTTTCATAGTAATATGATTTACTGTGAGTTGCTTGGATTTTATTAAATCAGTATAAAATCAGAGCAGTTATTTTCCATTTGCCTATTGCTTTCAAAACAATTTAGCCATCATGAAGTCCAGGCTTGAATTTGCAGTCCTCCTATCTCAGCCTCCCAGTGCTGGGATTACAGGTGTGTACCACAGCATCTTTTTCTTAGAGCTCGAACTGAACCCAGGTCAGGACCTCATACATGCTAAGTAAGCACTCTACCACTGGTTTACCCTGCCAGCCCCATAGAATATAAACCATGTTTTATGGCCCAAAAGGTAGCTGTCTGGTGGTGCTATTGCCTAAAGGCTCTGGTCTTGATGTCCAGTTCTACTAAAAACAACAGCAGCAAGGACTGTTTGAATTCTTTTTTTCTTTAATTTATTATGTGTTTGGTACAGGGTCTCACTATGATGCTCAGATTCCCTAGTGATGTTCCTGTTTTCAGCCTCCCCAGTGCTAGGATTGCAAGCGTGTGCCACTACGCCTGGTCTCAGTGCCAGCTTAGCACACCCTGGGAGGCCGAGTTGGCACAAATTTGTGCCGGGGATTGAACCCCAGTCCCTGCGCTTACCTATGCAGGCATTTAGTCTGCTAAGCTATCTCACCAGCTCTTGGATTCTTTTTTTAAATCCCAATGTTAATCCTTATTCTTGTTTAAATTAAAGGTTGTAATTTTTTTCTTTTTTTTTCCAAGATAGGGTCTCACTGTATAGTTCATCCTGGCCTTCAATTCACTGTGTAGCCCAAGCCAATCCCAAATTCATGGCAATTTGTGCTGTAGCCTCCCCAGTGCTGAATTGTGATTTCTTAATATTTAGTTCATTCATTTGAAATGTAGTGTCATAAACTTTACTTGAGTTTTTTTTCTCTGGTGACAATAGCTTTCCAGGAAATTTAAGCAACTTCATTTTTGGTTCAGTAGGTGGCAGGCTTCTCTCTACAGCTCGATGCTGCTTATCAAAATTATCTTTGTGCGCTGTTTTTTGTTTGCTTATTTGTTCATTTGTTTGTGACGGGACCACACTGAGTCACTAAGTTTTCCGGGCTGGGTTCAAACTTAAGATATTCCTGCCTCAGCCTCCCAGAGTGCTGGGATGTGTTAACTCTCAGGGTTGCTTAAAATATTAAACTATATAATGTGAAAATATAAATCAAGTATGCCCACCTTCATTCATGATAGAATTACTGCTGCTTGTCAGTTTTTTCGTATGCTGTTTATATTCCTCATTCTCAAGATGTTTCTGGGTTACACAACTGCTTACAGTTGACACATATGAGTTGCTTACTTTATTTGGCAACATCCTTCCTGTCCCTATTGTGTCTTGTCCTCCACAATTTGTCTTATCACAACTGACATGTGTATCCCACCTCAAATGTCCTGTCATTTGAGAGTTAGGTTAGGAAAAGGATTAAGACCATAACCTAAGACTTGCAGGGCTGAGGCAGCAGACTTGAGCCTACAGTTGGAAAACAGCCTGTGCCAGCATAGTAAAATACTTCTTCCCCCAAAAAAGCCAGTTCTGTGAGCAAAATAAAGTCATTGTGGGCTACAGCATAGCAGGATGACATGTTGCAAAATAAAAACTCTCCTGTTACTAAGCTGAGGGAGAAGAGACCACATTGGGACTAGAACTAAAAAAGAGGTACAGACATCCCCGTTGGTTGAGTCTAAGAGTCTCTGCTTAAGAGCAAATCCATTCTGCATATTTAGCCCTCAACTCAGTCTAGCCTAGTAGTTACAATTTTCTCCTAACTTGTTTAGGGACTAGCTAGTAAGTAGCAGGGTCAGCATTTAGTCTGATGTTTTAGGCTCCCTTTGAAGCTTTTGAGTAAAGCTTTGGGTAAAATTACCCCTTTGGGAGTAATTTTTAGTATGTAGTTGTAAATGTTTTACTGTGGGGTTTTTTGTTTTTATTTTTGTCTTTTGGTGGTGCTAAAGATTAAACTTAGGTTCTTATATATGCTGGGCAAGTGCTTTACCACTGAGCTATTTCCCCAGCTGCTTGATAATTAAAATTTTTATCTTTTTTTTTTTTTTTAATGTAATTTGGTTGTCTGAGGGTCTCACTGTGCAACTCAGACTTGTGGTGATTCTCCTGTTTTCAGCCTCCCCAGCGCTAGGATTATAGGCGTGTGCCACTACAACCAGACTCTGGCCAGCTCAGCCCACCCTGGGGGTGGGACTGTTGCAGCATGTGGTGCCGGGGATCAAACTACAGTCCCTGCACTTGACTAAGCTTGCCTAAGCAGTCACTTTAATCTGCTGAGCTATCTCACCACCATCCCCCCCAAATTTTTATCTCTTTCCAAGTTAGATACTTTATTTGTGCACAGCTATACTTGCTAGTCTTCTGCATCAAAGGTTGCACATCCCTGGATTCTGCATCCTTGGAGTCAACCATAGATTGAAAAACATTGCCTTTTACTGAACATATATTCTTTTTACTGTCATTGTGCCCTAAGCAATGCAGTGTAATAGCTGTTTAGCATGTATATTGTAAGAGGTGTTACAGGTAGCTAGGCATGGTAGTATCATCTTTAATCCCAGATCTCTGGAGGCTTAGACAGATGAATGCCATGAGTTCAATGCCAGCCTGAACTATACAGTGAGAACCTGTTTCAAAAAACACAATTCTTTTTTCTTTTTTAAAGGAAGGAAAGGTATATTTAGCTTACAGTTAGCGGAGGTTTCAGTCAATACTAAGCTGGCTCTAAGACATAGTGGCACATAGCAAAAAGCAGCAGTTCATGGTGGCAGCAAAGGGCAGGAGCAGTGGCAGCAGTGGCAACAGAGAGCAAGTCTGTCTCCCTTATGTTGATTCAGGCTGTCTGTGTCCAGGTGTAGCACTCACACCCAATTCTTAAAAAGAGGTATTATTAGTAATCTAGAAGTGATTTAAGGGCAGGTGATATAGCTCAGCAGCTTAAGTGCCTGCCTGGCAAGTACAAGGTCCTGTGTTTGATCCCTGGTACCTCAAAAAAAAAAAAACCTTTCTGCATCAAAAGTGATTTAAGATGTATAGAAATATGTACGTATTTTAGATATCAATACTGCCATTTTATATAAAGGGTCTTAAGCATCCTAAGATAGTTATTTTTGAGGATTGTGGAACCCACCCCCTTTGGACACAGACGTGTGCGTGTGTGTGTGTGTGTGTGTGTGTGTGTGTGTGTGTGTGATTGTCACGTAGGAGAGGGAAATCCAGTGCTGTGTGAGTGTTCTGTGTTGTGGATGTTCTCCTAAGTATTGTGGCTTATTTGGGCTGATATATAGTGTCTTCTTAAATGCTGTACAGTCTTGTTAGGGAGTGAGGTTGCTTAGTAGCTGTTAAATCCTTGGTTTAATCACACTGTGCCACATTGTAATGATTTATCCTTAGACTACCACCACACCCACACTCGGGTTTGAACCCAAGGCCTTCACATTGAGCTACGTTCCCAACACATCCACCCTTTTAAAATTTTGAGATTGGCTCTCACTACATTGCTAAATTGCCCAGGCCAGACTTGAACTTGGCAACCCTCTTGCCTCAGCC